>JADBJO010000042.1:285000-297500 GCA_016801955.1 Conus betulinus | reverse complement strand
GAACCAGCAAGAAGCACTGTCAATTCACCACAGCGTTGCCTTCCACTGGGATCTGTATGGCATGATCGAGATCAAAACACCAACGTCAGACCATTCTTCCGCAATTTGTAGAACGTCAGTGTGCCTTTGTTCCACCGGGTTAGTTTAGTTTAGTTTAGTTTAGTTTAGTTTAGTTTAGTTTAGTTTAGTTTAGTTTAGTTTAGTTAGCTACCTAGGTTCTGACCAGACCACACTGCTGACACTGACATTCTTGCTCGCTGAGCTGAGCACTTCGATGCACTCTTGAACAGAATCTTATCAATATTTGAAGATTGCACACACGTAAAATCCTATCACCAACTTTCGGAAGAGAAGGCCAGTTTGGTCGTTTGTATGGATGACTCGTTACACATAGCATGCACCCTGCGTAAGAAATGGAAAAAAATGAAGAAGTAAGGAAAACTGAGTGAACAATATTGAATGATATGGACAGGATGACACGGGAAACGACTGAATGAAGCGCCACCTGGCAGCTCTTCAGTCGGCACTGCCCAGGTAGGCAGCTCGTTGTGTAAACAAGTGTGGATTGTAAAGCGCTTAGAGCTTGGTCTCTCGCCGAGAATAGGCGCTATGTAAGTATTCATAATAAATATAATGATAATGAAAAAAAAAAGCAATCTCAGCGCTCCCCCAACTGCCAGTGAAGGAATCTCTGGCAGACCCACCCTCCAGTGCAGAGACCGCGAGGGCTCTGAAGCAGACCACGTCCAGTAAAGTACCAGGAGCAGATGGAATTCCAGCAGACATCTACAGGAATGGAGGCGAGGTAGTCCTGGAAAAGCTGACCAACCTTTTCCAGTCCATATGGAAAAAGGGAGAAGTGCCCCAAGACTTCAAAGATGCCTCTGTTTTACACATCCACAAGAGGAAGGGTGATGAAGCGGCCCTGTGACAATCATTGTGGGATTTCTCTCTTGTGTATCACAGGAAAGATTCTTGCCAGGGTCATCTTGAACAGACTCATCACCCCACATAGCAGACTCCATCTTCCCTAAATCACAGTGCGGGTTTCGCGCAGGCAGGGGGACAACTGACATGGTATTTGCTGTTCGCCAGCTACAGGAGAAGTGTCGTGAGCAAAATCAGGAACTTCACATGGTGTTTTTTTGATCTCACCAAGGCCATCAACACCGTTAATTGGACTGGCTTGTGGAAGCTCCTTCACAAGTTTAGTTGCCCGGAAAAGCTCATCTCACTGATAGTTTCATTTTATGAAGATATGCAGGCGATGGTGCAAGAAAAAACGGCGATACCTCTGACCCATTCCCGGTAAATAAAAAAGGGAGTGAAGCAGGGATGCGTTTCAGCTCCCACCCTCTTTTGCAGTCTATTTGCTGCAATGCTGATTGATGCACTCCGGGACCATGACAAGGGGGTACACATCCAGTTACATTCAGATTTCAAATTCTTTAATCTTCGACAACTTCGGGCCAAGACTGAAGTATTTGAAGCCCTTTTGAGAGAGAGTTCCTCTTTGCAGATGACTGTGTACTGGCCGCGCAGTCCTGTGAAGACATCCAATGCATCACAGATCGCTTTGCAAGGGCCTGTCAACAATCATTCTTGTTAAGACTGAGGCCATGTTCCACTGTAAGCAGCAATGGATCTCTGGATGCAGAGTGATGTTACGCATCCCAAAGGCCAGCTCTACCTTAGGCAGACTCTCAAAGAGTCTGTGGCAAGACCATGGCCTCAAATTGCGCACAAAGGTTGCCCGTGTACAGAGCTGCGGTTCTGAGTGCTCTCCTCTACTGATGTGAGAGACTGGACCAAATATCGCCGATACATCCAACGATTCGAACACTTCATCAACGATGCTTGCGCAAGATCTGCTGCATCGAATGGCATGGCAGACAGAGTGTCCAGCATACAGGTCCAGAAGAAGTGTGACCTACCCAGCATTGAGTGTAAGCTCATGAAAAACCAGTTCCGATGACAGGACACGTTGTCCGTATGGAGAACAGCAGAATTCCAAAGATGCTGCTCCTTGGACAACTGAAGAAAGGACAACGTGAGCAAGGAGGGCCTCTCAAGAAATACAAAGACACCTTGAAGGCTAACCTCAGAAGCTGCAACATCGACACTGCTTCCTAGGAAAATGTCGCCCTTGACAGAACACAGTGGAAGCAACGGTATACCCAGGTACAAAGACATTTGAGCGCAACAGAGCAGCCGCCATCCAGGAAAAGAGGAATCGAAGAAAACAGGGCACATGCTTGCAGGACTCCATTCCATGCAGCGTCTGTGGACGACTTTATGCCACAAGAATTGGTCTTCATTCCACACAAGGACCCACATCAGCATATGACCTGCCTGCCTACTCATTCGACAGACACGACGGGAGAATCCACACCACCACCACCACCACCACCATCACCACCACCACCACCACCACCACCACCACCAGCATCATCATCATCATCATCATCATCATCATAATCATCATCAACATCATCATCATCATCATTATCATCATCAGATAGGTTCGTTGCTTATTTGTCTTGTTGTGTTTTGTTTTGTTTTGTTTTATACACGTGAAATGTATATTTGCAATCTTGTAACTGGGAAGAAGGGAGGAGGGGAGAAGGAAGGGGAGGGGACAGGGGAGTGACAGGGAGCGAGGGGGCGAGACGAGGAGGAAAATTCCTTGCTTTGTTCTGTGTGTCTGTTATTGGTGTCTGACTAACTTCCTCACCCACCCCCGCCCCACCCTGTCCGTCCTACTCTGTCTTGAATCAAGAGTTCCAGACTGATTAAAGAATAAAGGAGAAACGTGAGGAGAGGACATTGTTGAAGGTAAAAGTTAAACGTAACTTTAAGACAATAAATGTGTTGCCAAACAATAAACGTCAATGTCATCTATTTGCCTCACGCAAATGAGACTGCCGATCATATAAATTACTTCTGCTGTAGACTCTTTAGACTCTGTAGACTCTTTATTGCAATAACACTTGACATTTATCATACGTAAAGAAATCACGCAAGAAGGAAATAAAAACAAAACAAAACAAAAAAAAAAAAAAAGAAAAAAAAAAGAGCAAGCAGTAGTAATAGTTGTAATAGTAGTCAATGCATAACAATTATGAGAAGCCATCACTCCAAATTAAGAAAACAAAACACATGAGAACGAAAGTCGGAGATCGGGTTAAGAACAACAAAACACAAAAACACTAACAGACAAAAAACAATGAAAAACTTTCACATATGACAGAACTTTAACAGGACATAGATGACGATGAGTGGGTTATGATCTGTTTCATTTTTCAGTATACCAATGTTTTCCTTTTGGAAAAAAAAAAAACAGAACGGAAGGAAATAAAGAAATAAACAAAAACAAACAAAAAAAGGCTGAAAGAACCATCGCACTATGGCACACTTACCAGAGGTCTTGCTTTCAGGTGTGGTAAGTAAACACAGTAATAGTAATAGATCCACCCGTGTTGACCATGAAGACATTGTCCTTATTGTCCTTGTTGTCTTCACCTGGTGACAAAGCACATTTACAGAATCTCTCTCTCTCTCTCTCTCTCTCTCTCTCTCTCTCTCTCTCTCTCTCTCTCTCTCTCTCTCTCTCTCAAAACAAACAAAATCAATCAATCTAATATCGATCTGCAGAAAACATGATCATGTTGCAGTTACGCTTATGTAGAAAGATACCGATTCATTTATCTGCATTTCAGAAGTGAAGAAATACATATCGGTGTTGATCTTGTCATCGTTTCAGTTGATGTTAAGATTGATGACACTCTTAAACTGTTTTGTGACTGTATCAGAAAAAAAATAGTGATTCAATAAAGATACATGTGTATGCCAAATGACTCGTTTGATTTAGAATGTGAAAGGAACAGTAAACGATTGTTGAGTATTCTCTGTCGGTCAGTAAAAATGTAAACAGCAACGAACAGAAGTTTGAAAGGGATGGGTGTGTAACTGCCAGTCGTGAATGAAATAATTCAGTACAGAGGAAGGAGAATGCAAAGAATTGGTGGGTGTATTTGCAGTGACAAAGAAAACAACTGCAACAATAACAAAAATCGGAATGTTCATACAGCCTCTGTCAAAACAAAGCAGCCAAGAGGGAACATCACTGTTGACATTTATAGTTTTGGCAAAACTGTCGCGGACGATTCAAAATGAAGACCTATGCAAAGATGAGACAGAAAAACCGGCTGCCTGTGCGCAGTAGTTAGCGTTGCGGATTCCCAGCTGGGAGGTCGTGGGTATAATTCCATCGGAGCCATCTGTTTCTGGGATTTTTCAATCCTAATCGGCTCCTGACCAGAGTTGAGTTGGTCAGGGCTCAGTTGAGTAGACTTGAGACCACACACAGTCGAGTTTCATCCACCTCATGGATGAGTCTCTGAGAGTGTTGCTCTAATTATCTAACCAACACTTCAGTGCCTGTATTTCGGGCCTGGATGACGTCAGGATATATTATGAAGATAAGCATAGATCACAGTCCTGTCACCCAGTGCAGAACCACAATGGGACTTAATAGCATTTTCGTCACCCTCGTCTACATGGATCAGTTTTTCTATTTAAAGTGTCTCAATGTCGTGAGCCTTCATGCGCTGCTCTCGATTTACTTTCGATTTCCTCTGCGTCTGTGCCCTTGTGACTTTGTGTCTGGGTCGCCGGCATCTTCAAGTTCAAGGCAACTGCCGCTGAGTGGACGTGGTGCGCTCTCCAGTGGGTGACACACTCATGCATGCGGTCTCCACAAGTTAAAGATCATTGTAGTCAGTAGAGAGCTTAGTAGGTGGAGCCGTGCCTCTGTTAAACCAGAACACAGTGTGCCATTGAACACACCGAAGTGATTCGGCAGCAGGCAGTTTCTGCCCTGCTGGTTTACCTCATAATGATTGACAACGACTGCTCCCTGTGGACTGCCGGTGCGGGAGCTACGACAGGACAAGCTGGGGTGTGGCTGTGGACAGAGTGTGGGAAGGAGCGGCCCTGCGGTCATGTCACTGAAGAGGCACGAAAGGTGAGGACTACATAAATCATCCTGGTTCAGAAACAATGTTTTCTGCTGACAGCGAACTTAAAAAAAAAAAAAAAAACAAACAAACAAAAGAAGCAACAAGAAAATAGTGCTGAAGAGGTTGATATTCATGGCACTCGAACGCCCAGATTGCACGGGTTTCATTCAATTTTTCCATAAACTCTTGAATGATGGTGTATTACCTAACAACTCGTCTGACTCTGTTATTCAAAAGGTGTCGTCATGAATGGCAACAGAAATCATGCGTACCAAAGGCGAAGGTGGCTGTCCAGTAATACATAATAGAGTGCATGAAGGCTGGAAATACGCATGTCACATGCTATCATCAAGATGGATTGAAGACAGGATATTCATCTACCACACATCGTTGCTGGCTGTCATAGAAAAACCATGTGTGTCGTTGTAACCCCTTCAGCTGAAAGGACACATGTGAATTAAAAAGTATTGCGGAAGATTGGAGGAATGGACATCTTAGTGTAAGAGAAAATGCTATGTAATGGCGTTGATAATACAATTCAAATCTTCCCTATGTGTTCGACCATAAATAGCACACACACACACACACACACACACACACACACACACACACACACACACACACACACACACACACACACATACACACACACACACACACACACACACACACAGGCGTCTAATATCACATAATGTGTATAGACGTTAAATTGAAGACCTAAACACACAGGCGCGCGCGCGCGCGCATGCACGCACGCACGCACGCGCGAGCGCACGCACACACACACACACACACACACACACACACACACACACACACACACACACACACACACACACACACACACACACACACGTGTTTGATTGATGCTACAGTCAATCTATCATTATGTTTTTTTGATTATCTTGTCAGTCTATCTGGGTGCTATATTATATACATTTTGTTATTGTTTGCTACTTTTGTTTGCCTAGATTTGTATAACAATTCATTATCATGGCTAAATCAGTTAAACGTAGACGGGAAATCAAGGAGTGGGGAGAATCCCTAGGCTTGTCAAGTAAAGAGTTCGTCAGATTTGTGACTGCACAATTTGAAAAGAAAAAAGCCGCAGAAGCTGCACAACGTGAAAAACTTAAGGGCCGATGAAGAGCGAGATAAAGTCCGAGAAGCTGAAGAGCGGCACGAAATCAGCGAAGAAGCGAAAGAACGCAATAAAATGAGAGAGAAATGAACTTGCTCTCAAAAAGCTCCAGGAATCAGTCGAGACTCATCAGATACGGCCAGCCAACATTCTCAGCCTCCTATCCAAATTCCGGCCATAATTTTTTCTTTGATCCTTTTAATGAGACCACTGAAATATTGACGTGTACTTGTACCAGTCCGAAAGGTTTGCAAATGAAATTGGCCTGGACCCAGTTAAGCGTAACATCAAACTCGCGCAAAGTCTCAGGAGTGCCGCGTATAATGTGTATACAAAGTTACCACCCCATAAAGTAAGTGATTATGATGCTCTCAAACAAGCACTCCTTCCTAACTCGTTATGAACTTACGGCTGAAGCACACTGAAAGAAATTTTGAAGCTCGCTGCGTAGCAGGGGAGAAACATACAGCCAGTTCACAGATAGATGGATAGGCAGATATATAGAATGCGTTGAGAACTTTGTAAATTCCTCTAATTTATTGAGCTTAATGACATAACAAAAGACTGATCCTCCTTCCTCTACGCATTTTTGGATGCATGTTCAGTATTTCTTCTCTTTATACTCTCAATATTATTGGATGATGTCTCCTTCATCGTGGACGACTTTAAGAGAACATTCAACAAAAACGTGTTGGAAATTATACATCCCGCCACCTTCTTGATGACTGCACTTTTTTTGGATCTCAGTGGTTTGGGGAATTGTTGTCATTTGCCAAGCCTGCTAGAGAGAAGACTAAAGTTCTGAAATACCTGTACAGGCTAGGCACAGACTATGCTTTTTTTTTCAGTATGGCTCTTTTCATGCACCATATGTTTGTTCTTTATTGATACTGCATAGTTATGAGAGAATTTGAAGTACCTGTTAGCTAGTCACACATAATTCTCTCTCTCTCTCTCTCTCTCTCTCTCTCTCTCTCTCTCTCTCTCTCTCTCTCTCTCTCTCTCTCTCTCTCTCTCTTTGTTTTTTTTGTTTTGTTTTGTTTAATATCATTCGATTCTTTACTTAAAGTCTGTTCCCTTTATTTGCCGAAGTCTGCCAAAAGAATGAAGAAGTGATTACTACGTACCCCTGTTTTCCTACATGTCTGCAGCAAGTTGCTCAGTGTGTGTAAGACCTGACAGATGTCAGTCGCCCTTTGTGTGTGTGCCGAGATGTGCGTGTAAGCGCGCACGTGTAAGAAGTGTGCTAAGCCTTTTGTGTGTGCTGTTTATGGATGGTAAAATAATGAAAACATCCAGTGCAAGCATGGACCGGTAGAAAGACAACAGCAATGGAAGAAAACAAAGACAGAGCGATAGATAGTCCGGTGTTGTTTGTCTGCTAAGTCATAGGTCAAGAAAAAAATGACAACATCCTACAAAAGAAACGACAAGTACGCGTAGTCTACGATGAGAATGTTAAAGCAACAAGCAAACAAGCAAGCAAGCAAGCAAGCAAGTGTGTGTGTGTGTGTGTGTGTGTGTGTGTGTGTGTGTGTGTGTGTGTGTGTGTGTGTGTGTGTGTGTGTGTGAAAGTATTATAAAAGAGAGAAAGAGGGATCAATGTTGAATGTTTAATTGTCATGGCTTCTGGAGTGTGCAATGAATCAGTGAATACATCGGGCGTTCATCAGCATATCACAGAGGCATGGAGACAGACAGACAGACATACAGAGGTAAACAGACAGAGAGAGAGAGACACAGAGAGAGAAGTATTCAGACACACAGGCATATACAGAGTTTGAGCCTAGTCAAAATTGTAAAGCCATATACTCACACTGAATTTCATGTTAGCCTCACAGGGTGAAGCTGCCCAAATCCCTGCATCCACTGATTCACATACCCATTACTTGGATGCGGTTTCCAAGCAGTCTCTCTTCGGCGGCGATCGTGAATCCATGTGAAGTTCTGTTCAGCCCCAGTACCAGTTGTCAGTGTCCAACCCGTTGCACAACTTCCAGCTGCCCCGCCCCTGTGTCACCTGATGCCCCTATGTGTTGTGCCTGCACGCGCTAATGACATGCCACTACAGCGCTACATAGGAGCCTCGCAGGATGCGGCGCGACCAAGCGAAATAATGAGTTTGTTGATGTGCACAGGGCTGTGGAAAACTAGAGGAAGACGGCCAGAAAGTGAAGCCACTGTGATCTACCGCCTTCTCTCCCTTCCCTTCCGTAAGCATAGCTCGATCTATTATATGAAGTAGAACTACAGCTCAGTGTGTATAGAACCTACGCTGTTATTTTAAGAGACTTCGGTCAGTAAACGACTCGTCATAAAGACGCTAGAAACGCGAATCTCACAACTCAGACCTTCTCCTTTGAAGTTGTGCCAATGCTGCTGTCTTCCTATTTCATGGACCATGTCAGTTGAGAGGAAATGTCTGTCAGCACTCTTTTCCATGACCCAATTATTGCATGTGTCTGTCCAAACACCAGTTTAGCCATACAGTGTCAAATCACCACCACCACCACACAACAAAGTTTAATAACAATAACAACAGCACACCGATACACTGGTCAGTCATCACTCCCTGTGACCTGTGACCCTCCTCTGACTTCCTCTCCCTCCCTCATCACCAGCTTCTTCTTCCGTCCCTCGCCCGGCTAGTGCCAGAGAACGGCGATCAGTACAGCAGCAGCCAGAGCTACGGGGGGTCATTACAGCAGCAGCCAGAGCTATGGGCGGTCATTACAGCAGCAGCCAGAGCTATGGGCGGTCATTACAGCAGCAGCCAGAGCTATGGGGGGTCATTACAGCAGCAGCAGAGCTATGGGCGGTCATTACAGCAGCAGCCAGAGCTATGGGCGGTCAGTACAGCTGCAGCCAGAGCCATGGGCGGTCAGCACAGCTGCAGCCAGAGCCATGGGCGGTCAGTACAGCTGCAGCCAGAGCCATGGGCGGTCAGTACAGCTGCAGCCAGAGCCATGGGCGGTCACTGGTGGAGTGGCCAGAGCCATGTGCGGTCACAGGTGGAGTGGCCAGAGCCATGTGCGTCACTGGTGGAGTGGCCAGAACCATGTGCGGTCACTGGTGGAGTGGCCAGAGCCATGTGCGGTCACTGGTGGAGTGGACGCTGCTAGGCAACGCTGCCAGGTGAGGCTGTTCAACCTGCGGACACTCCCTGCAGGCCACTGTGGCCACGGCCAGTGCACAGGCTGGACCATCCAGGTGCGGTCAATAGGTGATGGGGGGATCGGTCGTA
This sequence comes from Conus betulinus, assembly GCA_016801955.1. Classification (NCBI taxonomy): domain Eukaryota; kingdom Metazoa; phylum Mollusca; class Gastropoda; order Neogastropoda; family Conidae; genus Conus; species Conus betulinus. Next base: position 288,094 of record JADBJO010000042.1, on the reverse strand, counting down.
CTGTGTGTCCCAGTCCACCCCCGCGATGTAGCACTGGACTGATGCTAGGTGGACGTGCAGGCCAGCTGTTGCTGCCGGAAATCATTGACCTCTTGCAGCTGATCGCTCTGTGCCGTGACATGCGGCACTGGCAGGACAGTTTGCACCTTGTCATTCCTGTTGTCTCAAGCCTCAGGTTCAGTTTTATCAAGGAGGCGTCACTGCGTGCGGACTAGTCCATATACTCTACACCACATCCACTAAGTTTTGAGACCACACTCTTTGGAATCCTTCGTATACTTCATAGGCGAAAGCGGACGCATTTTCCCATGTACTTTGACCTGCTCTGTAGCCTCCTTGATTTGATGGGAGGATTTATCGACTTTCAAGGTCCCAAGTCACGCACGGACAACCGAAACAGGATGTTTACGTCAACTCATTTTGTTTACAAGTATGATTTATACGAGTTCAAAATCATCATCTGAAAAGTAAAAACCCATATACACTATTTTTCATAGAAATCTTTTTTTTCTGCTCCAAATGGAAAGACTTTCTGTGACTGATCTATTGAATGTATCTAGATACGTATTAATTAAGATGACTCCCAGTTCTCTCCAAAATTTTTTTATGTCAGTATGTGAAAAAATGAACATGGACCAGAATGTGAAAAAATGAATATGATATTGGACATGTCAGTATTCTTTCCATTAAGTTAGACGAAATGAGAACATCTGCGGATATTCGTATGATTATAGTAATTTACATGTATATATATATATATATATATATATATATATATATATATATATATATATATATATATATATATATATATGTTTTACAGCTGTTCTTTGATTAAGTCTGTACTACTCCTCCTCTTAAGCGAATTCTTAGGTTGATGACAACGTCCAAGCATGTGTTACACATTGACAATAGTTATCATTTCAAAAGAAATAGAGTCCCACAGTCAGATAAAAAGAGTCCCACGGTCAGATAAAGAGTCCCACGGTCAGATAAAGAGTCCCACGGTCAGCTAAAGAGTCCCACGGTCAGATAAAGAGTCCCACGGTCAAATAAAAAGTCCCACGGTCAAATAAAGAGTCCACAGTGAGATAAAGAGTCCCACGGTCAGATAAAAAGTCCCACACGGTCAAATTAAGAGTCCACGGTCAAAGAAAGAGTCCCACGGTCAAATAAAGAGTCCCACGGTAAAAAAAAAAAAAAAATTAAAAAAAAAAAAACAGTCCCACGTTCAAAGAAAGAGTCCCATGGTTAAAAAAAAAAAAAAAAAAAAAAAAAAAACAGTCCCACGTTCGAAGAAAGAGTCCTACGGTCAAATGAACAGTCCCACAGTCAAATAAAGAGTCTCCGTCATCCCTTTGAAGTCTGTAGTACACTGCATGGTCTCCGTCATCCCTTTGAAGTCTGTAGTACACTGCATGGTCTCCGTCATCCCTTTGAAGTCTGTAGTACACTGCATGGTCTCCATCATCCCTTTCAAGTCCATACCGCAGTGTGTGATCTTTGTCATCCCTTTCAAGTCCATACCGCAGTGTGTGGTCTTTGTTATCAGTTTAGAGTACACACTGCACTGCAGGGTCTTCGTCATCACTTTGAAAGCCACAGCACATTGTGTGCTCCAGTCTTCCCACAGCACACTGTGTGGTCCAGTCTTCCCACAGCACACTGTGTTGTCCAGTCTTCCCACAGCACACTGTATGGTCCAGTCTTCCCACAGCACACTGTATGGTCCAGTCTTCCCACAGCACACTGTATGCTCCAGTCTTCCCACAACACACTGTATGCTCCAGTATTCCCACAACACACTGTGTTGTCCAGTCTTCTCACAACACACTGTATGCTCCAGTCTTCCCACAACACACTGTATGCTCCAGTATTCCACAATACACTGTGTTGTCCAGTCTTCCCACAACACACTGTATGCTCCAGTCTTCCCACAACACACTGTATGCTCCAGTATTCCCACAACACACTGTGTTGTCCAGTCTTCCCACAACACACTGTATGCTCCAGTCTTCCCACAATACACTGTGTGGTCCAGTCTTCCCACAGCACACTGTGTGGCCAGTGCTGAAGCCCACTGCATGTTGTTGGATACTGGACTATCTTTTGAAGCCCATACATTGTGGTCCCAGTCATCCTGTTGTAGCCCACACCACAGCAGTTGGCCCCAGTGCTCCCCATAAGCCCATAGCACACTGCATGCTCCCCGTTGAGTGCTTTTTGTTTGCTGGTTTTTAGCTGTCTGATCTTCCTTGTATCGCACGGCTTATATAAACAGCATACCCCAGGTTTGTCCCGCACTGGCAATCAACAGGAGACGATCAACATCAAGCATACATACGGCAGCCCATCACTGGAGACGCTGTGCTGCAACCGAATCGCTTCAGTGATGCTCAGTGGTGCCTGTTCTAATTTAAGAAAAGCAGAATACCACCTGATAAGTCCCTCACTGACAACCATAATGGTTGACTGGCAGAGCCATCTTGAGTGAGTATCACCCTCGGGAGAGCGCCACCCCATCTTTCCAGTGACAATTTCCATGAACTTGATGATACAGATGTGTTAAATGCATGGACTTGTCATCTCACGACCAGGCCACAGAAATGTAATTTGTAGAATTTGTTTTGTATTTGTTCAGTCTGGTGCCTTTAAACACAGAATAAAGAATTTGTCGTAAGTCCCTCACATGTGAAGACATTCGTAATTAGTATCCCTCGTGTCAACCAGGCCCAGGACACACACAACAGCCCTGAAGTGTCTGTGTCGCCTTGCAGGTGTAGTTTGGCTTTGATGCTGGTGTGTTTGATCAAATACATACTGAGAGCCGTCAGCCCTGAATACACCATGGCATTGTACAGCTCAGTCTTTGGCTGGAGCTCAGGACTGACAGGAGTAACAGCGTGACTGACAATGATCTGGGCGTTCTTGTTTGCGGATGAGATCATCAATAACAGTGTTTTGCAGCTTTCTTCTGCGTCCTGTGTCTTTGGGTCGCTGGCACCAGTACGTAAGAGGATGACGTCAGGACTGGTCTTTGCTGGTTCAAGACAGCAGTTTGAGAGAGGACTGGTCTTTGCTGGTTCAAGACAGC
>JADBJO010000042.1:265000-280000 GCA_016801955.1 Conus betulinus | reverse complement strand
TGGATGGACTGTGTTCGATTATGAACAAATGACTGACTGCACGTCCTTGAGCGACAGAGGCACTGAGGATTTGCATGGTGTGGGGCCGAATGAGAACCCAATAACCACACACACACACACACACACACACACACACACACCACACACACACACACACACACACACACACACACACACTTGATCCCCACCCCTCTCCGTCGTAGGCACAAGCTCCCTCTCTGACAGCAGAATTCTTCAGACACAGTTAGGGCCAAGTCTTCTGGTTAGCGGTTTTTTTCATTCGGCACCACAGGCACAAGTCGTCTTCTTTTTATCAGATTCAATAAGGTCTTTTCTGAATGTGTGATTCCCTCTCAGGCCAAGAGGTGTGTGACTGCAGGGGGGGGGGGGCACGGGGGGGGTCGGGGGGGGGGGGGGGGACAACAGCTCCGTGAATGCCATGAGAGGCCAAGAGCTCCGGCATGACGTGGAGGGGGGGGGGGGGGGGGGGTGGGGAATGTGAAGCAGAGCTGGTGGAGGACACTGGCACTGCAGAGCATGCTGACCGCTGAGGCCTTTCACAGCCCACACAAACAAGCATGACAAACAAGGCAACTTCGCCTACTCGTTAAATGGCTTTTTTGTTTTGGTTGTTTGCTTTTGTCGCTTGTCACGCTTGTCTTTGCCTGTGGTTGCTTTTAATTGTCCTTGAATTGTACCATTCTTTGGACGGTCTGATAATGCAGTTGTATTCTCTGTGAAAAAAACACTCGGAGCACAAGCATTTTTTTTTTTCATTACTGAAGCCTTGTAATGACTAGATTGTATCAACTGTCATTGTCTTGATGTGTTTGGCCTGTGTGTTAGCAATGACTGTTTGTCAACCGTAAAGGGCAGAGAGATGATGATGGGATGACATGCCTAACTGCATTCAAACGACACAGGTCAGGGGAAGATCATCGATGACTAAATCCCAAGACACTCATTTCCTCCTAACATAGACCGATCCATGCTATCTTCAGTGAAGATTAGGGTCACTATCATAGACATGGATTCCAAGCCGACGATCCAACAGACAGCTATGTCTGACATGCTGACCGCTCCGTGCACGCCATGCCCAGTGCTTACATGTAACTTGACACACCATGGACAGTCTTCCTTCCCACCGACAACAGCTCCGTGCACGCCATGGACAGTCTTCCTTCCCACCGACAACAGCTCCGTGCACGCCATGGACATCTTCCTTCCCACCGACAACAGCTCCGTGCACGCCATGGACATCTTCCTTCCCACCGACAACAGCTCCGTGCACGCCATGGACAGTCTTCCTTCCCACCGACAACAGCTCCGTGCACGCCAATCCTGCGCAGTCCTTCAAGTTGGCCCTCTCAGAGGAGAGACGCCTGTTGAAGAGCAACACCAGTGTTAGTACCCCACCGTTGCAGGCCACAGTTCACAATCAGGATTTTGCTCTAAAACACTATAGAATCCATGTAAGCATTTTGAGGTTTACCATAAATTTTGAGCCAGCATTTAATGTTAAACTGATAATTGATCAAAAGAACAACTCCCCATCAACTATTTCCTTGTTTGGGATGATCTTCATCGATGAAATCACAAACTTCCCCTTGGTTGACGCACATTTCAGGCCTTTGCACTCACCTGTCACTCTGTCTTTGCGCCAGCCTCATATGCATAACCCATTCCTTTGATTTTAACTGTCGGCTTGAAACCACCTGGCTGGTACCTTGATGGCCATATGAAAGGAAATGAAGTAATCAAGTTTCAGACACAAGAAACAAATCTCAAAACAATACTCGACCCCTTAAGCAAGGCCTTGGTGCATTAATTTTTTGGTGTGCAGCCTGCAATAATCCCATTGGATGTGCGGGAAGTCCCTGTTAGAATCGGACTCAAACATTGCATTTTACCACAAGAACACGCTCTCTCTCTCTCTCTCTCTCTCTCTCTCTCTCTCTCTCTCTCTCTCTCTCTCACTCTCACACACACACACACACACACACACACACACACACACACACACACACACACACACACACACACACATATGCACCAAACACACACTGCGCACAGAAAGAATCTTTGAATGTCTTGGCTGTTCTCTGTCCTCTTCTTCCTCCTTCACCCCTTCCTCCTGTTTGATTCACCCCCAATCCCCCGCTTATCCCAGTTTGTTGGCGCCGTTTGCAGGCATGCCAAAGACATGACATCAGATCTATTCTCACTACACCACACCAGCTTCCCTCCTCTTCTCCTTCGTGCCCACGTGGAGTTGATGCTTGCTGCTACTACTTTGCCAGATGCCCTCTCCTCCTCCCCCCCCCCCCCCCCTGCTCTCTCTATTACACCGGGCCGACATTCAGACGGTTGTCTTTGCCTCAGTTGGCGGCTTCCAAACACCAAACTTCAGCACGTTTCACCAGAGAAAGTAGAACTACTTCAGAAATGGATGTTCACTACATACTGGTCATAGAGGGATGAGATCAACAAGAAACAGTACATGGGAGGAGAGAGAACTATGTGGACGAAAGAGGGTGAAGGGGAAGAACAAGAAGCGGTGGAGAGGAAGGTGGCTCCGTCATGCACGCTCTCTCTCTCTCTCTCTCTCTCTCTCTCTCTCTCTCTCTCTCTGACACACACAACATAAACACACACACACACACACACACACACACACACACACACACACACACACACACACACACATATGCACCAAACACACACTGCGCACACAGATAAGCTCTGCATCCAAGCGCACAGTTAAAGATAGATATAGACTCTGAGAGACAGAGAAAGAGTTAGCGAGAAGTACAGACAGAAGGATGGAAACGAACGGATTTACACTGTCCACACAGCACAATACAAATAATCCAGTCTGCTTCTCTCTCTCTCTCTCTCTCTCTCTCTCTCTCTCTCTCTCTCTCTCTCTCTCTCTCTCTCTCTCTCTCTCTCCTCTCTGTGTGTGTGTGTGTGTGTGTGTGTGTGTGTGTGTGTGTGTGTGTGTGTGTGTGTGTGTGTGTGTGAGCGCGCGCGTGCGTGTGTGTGGTCAAAATTGAAAGAAGATTGAGTTGCGAAAGATAACGAGCATATTACACTTCTCTATTTCCTGTCAGTTTATTTGATCTGTATTTTGAGCCTCCGTCATATCAGGGGGGAATACCCGACACGACTCATTCCAGTGACTGCAGTCACAGTCCTGCCCACACTTGTTCTATGGAACTGCAAGATACTGATGGCAGATTCTTCCTAGGACACCCACTAAGGTAGAGAGAAAATCGGACTGTTGTCATTCTTAAGCTGAAACAATTTCTGTCCATTCCCCTGCAATGAAATTCCAAGTGCAAACTGCTGTGTTCAGAAGAAAATGTGCCAGTGAACGTGTTTTGCCCAGTCCAGTCTGTTCTTTCCAGTCCCACCTAGTTTGTTCTACAATACCGACATGAGTGAAAACAAGAATGGAGTGTCATGCGCAGACATCTGTCAGTTTTCTGACCATCATCCCTCGTCTGTACCTTCGCCTGCACCAAGTGCAATGGAACACAGCACATCGGCTTGGGACAGTGTGACATTGACAGTGAAACAGCAACTGTTCTCCCCAAATTAGAATTTTCATATGATACTAGTGTCGGCAAACAAAGTTTAAGTGATGAGTGTGTAGAATTTTCTAAAGTAGGATGTGAACACATTCCGTCGGTAACTACAACACACACTTCCACACAATATGACGCTGAAGCCTTTGTTTGAGATGAAAATCTGTGTATGACAGACCGGGGTTGTGACGATGGGGATTCCTCTGATGTTAATGAGTCACCCGCGTCCAGACAATACCACAGTAAGAGACATTGTGTCGTATTTAGAAGAAATGTCAAGGAAAATGGATGGCCGATTCGGTATCTTGAAGGAAGAGGTGAAAGGCAGCGCAACACATAGCACAGGGGTTGAAAACGGAAAACAGGGCTCTCCACCGTGACAGCAGCACTCTCGCATCTGTTCATAAACATCTTTTTTTAATTCTGATTGACTGTTATTTATGTTCGATGTTGAGAACTGAATTTTGTGCTTTTCCGTCATCTGGACTCCTCATCACGGTGAACTTTCTTGTATTGTTATCAGTCGTGTTTACTTCTGATTTTTTTATTATGCACAGTCCCTCCCCCCCCCCCCTCCCCTCCCCTCCCCCCTTCCGCTCCCTCCCCCCCCCCCCCCCCCCCCCCCCCCCCCCCCCCCCCCCCCTCCTGTCTCCCCTTGTGAATGGCTTTGTAAAGCTTACACAAGCTTACACAATTAATTCATTCATTCATTCATGAATCATTCATTCATGAATCATCATTCATGAATCATTCATTCATTCTCTCTCTCTCTCTCTCTCTCTCTCTCTCTCTCTCTCTCTCTCTCTCTCTCTCTCTCTCTCTGAGTCGCATAGTCATGCACAATCGTATCGTGCCTGTTTGATTATTGTTCTAATTGTCCAGTAGAGTGCGTAGACATACCACGTCTGTAAAGACCAATAACTGCCATCATCAGTGAAGAAGCATTCAGAGGCCCTTCACATCCTGCTGTCACTCAGTCATGGTGACCTGGGCTCCATTTCTCCTGCACGTTCAATCCGGAGTTGAGAGTGGTCAGACTGTTTTGATGTTGATAGCAACGGCTGTCGTCGGAGGCAGGTTGAAGCAGGTGGAGTGTTGATGATGGCAGTTCCAAACAGACGCCACTGAACACTGAGTGACTCAGCAGCAGTGCAGTGTTAGCTGTGGTGTATGACGTCATTACATATTCAGACTGCTCCCCATGGACATCTGGCATCATGACCAAAGCCGCATATCTGTGTAGTGGGGCTGTGTTTGGAGGCTGTAATGCCGGTCACTGAAGATGGGACAGGGTAAAAACACCTTTAACTATACATCTGTAAGAACTGGGGAGTGCGTGGCTGTATGGTTCTCTTTCATTTTCCAGTCCACTGCCACCTTCGTAGCACATTTTCTTTTTGCACGCACACACACACACACACACACACACACACACACACACACACACACACGCGCGCGCGCGCGCGCGCGCGCGCGCGCGCGCACGCACACACACACACACACAGAGAGAGAGAGAGAGAGAGAGAGAGAGAGAGAGAGAGAGAGAGAGAGAGAGAGCAGAGGAGCAATGAAGAGACGCCTATCAGTTTCTAACATATTTGAAGATTTGAAGCTAACCACACACACACACACACACACACACACACACACACACACACACAACAAGCTCTCTCTCTCTCACACACACACACACACACACACACACACACACACACACACACACACACACGCACGCACGCACACCTTTCCGTCAGCAGACAGCCTTTGCCCCAGACACTGAATAAACACACACACACAGAGGAGATAGCGCAAATATCCGGTGGCGGTGAACTTCCGTTGTGTGTGGGCAGGCCACTTCCTTCCTGTCAGGTTGGATTGGTAAACCTCTCCATTTTCTTCTTCTTCTTCTTCTTCTGATTTCTGTGAATCGCACAGTTGTTTTTAGCAAACGTGCATTGTACCGCCCTGTGTTGTGTCCCTCCTGACAGATCCACTGCTTCGTCGCCAGACTACTGAAAGATCCGCAGCCAGATATGTCCACGGCTCCATGTGTCCACGGCCCGATATACCCACGGCCCGTTATGTCCACGGCCCATATACCTATGGCCCGATATATCCACGGCCCGTTATGTCCACGTCCCGATATACCCTGGCCCGATATATCTATGGCCCGTTATGTCCACGGCCCGATATACCCATGGCCCGATATACCCATGGCCCAATATACCCGTGGCCCGTTATGTCCACGGCCCGATATACCCATGGCCCGATATACCCATGGCCCAATATACCCGTGGCCCGTTATGTCCACGGCCCGATATACCCATGGCCCGTTATGTCCACGGCCCGATATATCCATGGCCCGTTATGTGCACCGCCCGTTATGTCCACAGCATGATGTGTCCACGGCCTAATAGAAGAAGAAGAAGAAGAAGAAGAAGAGTACATAAATGTCTCGGAGGCATTTTATACAAACTACGTTCTGAAAAAAGAACATTGAGAAACATGTGTTTCTTATTCATCCTTACTCCATCAAAACATTCATAAATATATTTCATAAGGACATTCTGCATAAACTTCTTTATTACTATTCTACTTACTGTATTATTTTACTTCTCAAGACCTTTGCCCTCGCTTTTAACCTGATGTGAAAACGTTCTTCATACATCATCATGTAATGTACATTCATCAAGAGAGTGAAAGTCTTCTTCAGTTTCGTTGCAGTGTTGGTATTATCTGTTTTCTTTGGATATGTTTTGATGCCTCTCTTTGTCAATCATTTAATCATGAGAACTTTGTCGGTATTTTCATTAGACATGGTTCTAGTCTGTATTCTTTCGTTACAAGATCATAGAATATTAGCTTTGAACATTCATCTATGGAACGATACAATGACATCAGAAACAAACAAATAACAGCTGCTCAAAAACAACTTCATGGGCATAATTGATGAACACCTTCATTTCAGAAATCAGAGCAGTCAAATCAAATGACAATCAATGTCAATACTCAGTATGGCCACCATTGGCGCGGATACAAGCTCGACATTTCTGTCTTATAGAGTCCACAAGCCTCCTGAGAGTCAGCTGGGGATGTTTTCCACTCCTGCTCCACTCCTGGCCCAGGTTCACTGCTGGAGGGTGGTTCTCGTGAAGCAGGCGCCCCAGGACGTCCAAGGCGTGCTCGATCGGATTAAGGTCGGGTGAGGACGCTGGCTAGTTGAGGCGGTTGACCTGCTGCTCCTCCAAGAAGACGTTTACCACCCTGGCACGATGGGGACGGGCGTTGTCGTCCTGGAGTCAGAACCAGCAGTCTGTCCTGCTGTCTGGTGGTGGACCTAGGCAGCCAGACCATCTTCGTTCAGCAGTACTACCGGTGGCGTTGAAGCGGTCACGAAGTCTTTGGATGACAGCATGATGCACTTGAAGGCGACGACCCAACTTCTCTGACGCCTACACCTTCTTAAAGCCAAGCAACAGCCCTTCCCCGGTCAGTGTCATTTAATCTCCGCCTTGGTGGCATGGTTATAAACACCACCCCAAAGTCGGCTTTTTTATACCCATACACAGTAGTTAACTAGCATTTGGTCTTATGAACATGCTCGTAAAAAAAAACATTAGGGGGCACAAGTAATGAGAACAGGAGACAGGACTGTGCCTTGAGATGCCCCGCTAAAAGTACAGCATTGATGGGAGATGGCAGACAGGCGTTCTATTGAGAAGTAAGGAAAATCCGCGATATAAACTTCGGATTAACATCTAAATAACTTAAAATTTACATCTAAATCAAGCAGTTTGTTAGCTTGAAGACGAGGCTGGTATTGCGCTATAAAACGTATAAAATGTAACACACGTAAGCTTACTCCGTACACTTCCCCCTCCCCTCTCTCTCACACACACACACTCACACGCACTCACTCACTCACTCAGTTTCATTGAAGAGGAATTCTCAGATCATTTAAAGGTATAAACGAACGACTCATTTTTCAGAAGTAGACAGGATCTCCATTTCTAGTGACGCATGTAAAGTACTGAAGACATTTCATCTTAGGGTGAACAACACATGTTTAACAGCCAAGCGGACAGCGCTTTGGCGGCTTTACGTCATCTCATCTGTTGACTGGAAGCGCGCTAGTAGCCTAACTGTAGCAGGCATGTGCAAAGGTTTCCCAGGCTGGGTCGGGCCACCTGTGGCGACATTCCACAGTTGATGGCTAACGGTCATATGGTACTCATCTGCTGCGCTACCCCCAAGAGCTTGCCTTTTTTTTTTTCTTTTTTTATTCCACTAGAAGCTCGTCCTGTTCAGGAGACGTTAATTTTCTTCTCATTTGCAAACATCTAGCCGGAATGTTAATCACTTTCCCTTCCAGCAGTCAGCTTAATGCTGAGAACTGTTTGGGTTATTTGGGGTCTTCCGAAATACTTTATGTTGTTAGATATCTATAGATTCTCTGTCTGTCTGTCTGTCTGTCTGTCTGTCTGTCTCTCTCTCTCTCTCTCTCTCTCTCTCTCTCTCTCTCTCTCTCTCTCTCTCTCTGGGAGTGTATGTGTACTCTTAAGTGCGTGACGTGTTTGACATCGGTCCCGCTATTTGTGCACAGTACGACTGTTGTTGGTCACTCTGACGGTTGACAGTTGGTCATCGTACCTGTGTTGGACCATACCTGCAGTACCACTCGTGTTCCGGTCAACATGTGGGTGTTTTGTGACAGTATTTTTGAATTTCATGAGTCGTCGGGCCAAGAAGGAGAATTTGAGATGTCGGACATTAAGGGCGAGATGTCGGCTAGATGGTGTCATGGTTGGACTGACCCTCATTGTGTTTTTCTGGAGCGGAATTCTCATGCAGTGCGGTGACATTTGAACTCAACCCTGGCCCTCCTAAGTCTGCCAGTGCAAAGCAGTACCGACTGACGAGCAGCAGCTGGAGGGTGAGTCTGGACAAAGGCGTTGCTGGTCAGACAGTGGACGGACTTAGGCATGAGGAAGATAAGGTGGGGTCAGAACGTACCTTGACAGACGTCATGACCATGTTGACTGGCTTATGCACGAACTTAGACATTAAGCAGGGTAAGTTCGACAAGGTTCAAGAACACCTCGACTCTGAAAAATCAAGTCTAGGTTTTTACTAAAGAAGTAAGAATCTTAAGACAGTCAAATTATGGTTATGAACTTGACCAGTCGAATAAGTGAATGAAGAACAACTGACAGCTTTAGAAAGAAAAACGGAAGATTTAGAGTGCCGATCAAAGAGAAATAATATCATTGTGCATGGAATTCCCAGAGCTGAAAGGGAGGCGCCTGAACAATGTGAGAACCTTCTGAGGGACATGCTGACTGACAAGATGGATGTGACTGATGACTTCTCCTTTGAGTTCATCGTGTGAACGCTAAACGGGACTCTCCAGTGGAATGGAATCAGATCACATGCACATTCTATAAAGAAACAGTTAAGATCTTGAAGGCGAAGTGGAAACTAAAACGGAGTAATCTTTCTGTGGGAGAGGACTTTTCTCAGCGAGTTAAGTCAATCAGAAAAAAGTTGTCATCTCATTTGAGAGCTGCCAGAGATCAGGGAAAGATGGCCATTAGGATCTACGACCACACCGTCATCGAAGGGAGAAAAATTCTTCTTGGCTTGGCTGGTGATGACATAAGCATCGTAGAAATACCAAAGGGATACGGCCGGCCAAGTAAAACAAATGTTCTTGATCAGTTGATAGTTTTTCTGTCAGTAGGTTAGATGTAAATATAAGTGGGCAACATTTTGGAATAACACTGGTTCTAAGGGGGTGGTTTAATGTGCAGGTAAACACGGTACGGGGTTTTCATAGTAGAAAATCTGACATTGTGAGTCCGTGTTCAGATAGAAAAAGGGAGTTTGTTTACAGCGTGGACAGTGGTACGCATGCACCCTTGTGTGTTTCAGAAACTGTGAAAAGCGTGTCCGGATGCATGCACGATAATAAAGAAATGTGTGTGACAGTGTCAGTGTTCTGAAAGCACAGAAGCCTTCTCTGATGATTAATGGTTATTCTGTATCGGAGAATGTAGCAACACAATAAGCTATTCTTTTCTACATTGGAATATTTGTAGTTTACTCTCTAACCTGCCTGATCCTGATGTTATTGAATACGTTTCTTCTTTTATTTCATTTGTCTTGTTGAAACTTTCGTTGACAATTTTCAGTCTTCCATATTTTCTTATCGTAATATGTTTGTTAAGCCTACAGTTAAATTTACTCAGCATGGAAGGAGATCGGGGGAGTAAAAAAGGTCTCATGAAATATGTGTCAAAAGTGAGTACAGACTGTGATGATGTCTTGTTGTTTTGTTATCGATAAAAAAAAAATTATTTTTGACAGATGTTATTCTATATGCATGTTCGTATGTTCCCCCAGAAAAAAATCTCCATATTATTCTGTTTAATGTTGATAATGGTATCAGTCAACTGGAGAATTGTGCAATAGATCATTTGTATTGCAAGAACAAAATATTGATGTTGATGTGTTGTGACTTTACGGCCGAACGGCCTATGTTTCATCGCAACATGATGAACAAACAAAAATATTTTCATGGTTTGATAAATCTGGTATCGCTGAAATGAGACGTCATTCTGAAGATACGTTGTTAAATGCGTATGGCAAGTTTACTAAACATGTGTAAAGCTCTAGATTAATATATTTTAAACGGTGTATGTCCTGTGATGACAATTTCTGTTTTACTTAAATCAGTGAATCTGGTAGTTGTGTGAACGATTATTTTGTTGTTTCTTTTGACCTTTTGGGTTTCACACAATCTTCTTCTTCATGTGAAATAACGGATGGAATCAGATCACATGCCTCTATATTTCATGTGAATGCATCTAGTTCCAATGATTGTGAAAATATAATGCAAGAAACGAAAGGACACATACATACTTTTTTTTTTCGGAATAATGATGCGCCACGGACTTCGTTAATATGATGCCTTCGGGTGAAATAAAATAAAAGTTTTTGGAAGGTTTTAAATTGATAGATATTGATGTTTGATAAATGATGCTTGATTTGATTATCAATACTGCTAAAGGAGCTGGTAAAGGTATGGAAAAACGAGTATGTGTAAACAGAACAAAAAGACTGAACGACTGGTTTGGTCTCGAGTGTTTACAAGCTAAAAGAAATGTGAGGAGGTTACTTACGAGTACGGAAAAGAAGCTTAGATAAAATGACCAATACCTATACTGTGTATCACGATCAGAGTATGAAAATTCATTATATAGGAAGCAAAAGTAACACAATGATAACATGTTCAAAGAAATTGTCGCTAATATGAACAGCCAAGAAGATTTTTGGAAAAGCGTCAAACTGGCTTTTAAAACACGAGCACAGAAACAGAATAGAATCACTATGGAGCAATTGCACACGAAGCTCCACGGATGCCGACAAGACCTGGAGAAAACGGCTACATTTATCAACGAGGCTGGGCTGACGCTGTGAGGCGAACGAAGAAGAAGAAGAAGACTATGGAGCAATGGTATTACCATTTTAAAAAACGTGTTGGAAAAGGATATCAGCATTGATACAGATACTTGTGATAATGAAACATTATTAGATGATGAATATTCTGAATTTTTGGATCGACCAATTACAAAGCATGAAATACAATCTGTAATAAGAAAACTGAAAAATGGTAAAGCGACCAGCCGCCGTGGCGAAGTGGTTAGCGTCGCGACTCCCCGGCTGGGAGGTCGTGGGATCGAATCCCATCAGAGTCATGTGGGTTTTCTGCTGCCCCGACCGGCTCCTACCCAGAGTTGAGTTTGCTGCGGACTCAGCTGGGAAGACTGGGACCACACAGTCGAGTTTCATCCCTTTAATGGATGCGTTTCTGAGAGTGTTGCTCAAATTTCCTGACTAACACTGCAGGTGCCTGTATCTCTCGGGCCTGGTTGACGTCGGGATATATTATGAAAGGAAGCGTAGAGTATAGCCCTGTCATGTAGTCTCAGACCGAAATGGAAATCCGTAGCATCATCTTAATCATCCTCATTCTCATCGATCAGCATTAAAAAAAAAAATGTCAAAGTTCTGTGGCCCTTCATGCCCTGCTCTCATGGTGACCTCAATTACGATGTCCTCTCCACATCTGTGGCCTTGGTTTGGTTCCGTCGGGGTCACCGGTATCGGGGGGTCCATGGGGGCTGTCGTTGGACGGACGTGGTGGCGCCCTCCGGAGGGAGAGCTCACTCACGCCGGCTCCGCGACTAAGCAATTATTGTCGTCAGAAGGGGGCTTAGTAGGTGGTGTCCTGCGTATGTTAGATCAGAACAGGCGCCACTGAACACCACCGAAGTGACTCGGCAGCAGTGCAGTGTCTCCTCCGGTGGGTTGCCTCTTCACGACTTGACATTGACCGTTCCCTGTTGATTGCCGGTGCCGGGACTGTTGTGGCTGTGGACGGGGTATCGGAATGAGCGGCGTGGGTGCACTGCCTCTGAGGTGGCGCAGAAGTTGAGACAGCTAAAAAAAATAATTTAAAAAAAAAAAAAAAAGAAAAAAAAAAAAAAAAGAAAAATGGTAAAGCAGCAGGGCATGGTGGACTTGGTGATTAAAAAAAACTTTGGCATCGATTTTCTTGTAAAATTATTTAATGTTCTTTTTGGAAAATGAATTTATCCCGAATTGGACCAGATTGATCATCTACCTCTGTTTAAAAAAAGGGTGACGCAAATAATCCTAACAATTATAGAGGAATCTTCTTGTTTGATGTTGCTAGTAAACTTTATGGGTCTATAATAAACAAGAGATTATCAGAATGGATCGAATTAAAAAAAAACAAAAACATAACTGGTGAATACCAAGCAGGTTTTAAGAAGGGTAATAGTACAATCGATCACTTGTTCACTTTACTGGCTGCCGTTCAGAAGCACTTTTCAAATAATAGTAACTTCTTCTTCTTCTTCTTCTTCCTAAAAGACTGGTTCACTCAAAAACGAGTAGGTCACCAGCGCGCATGTTAAAAAATAAAATAAAATAAAGTGCGACTCAGCCTGTTGACCCCTGGAGCAAAATTTGGCAACAAGGGGTCGCACACGATATTCAAAAAGTGGCCAGGTTCAGGCCCAGGCAACCATAAAATATCTGGGGAAGTTAAAATATAAAAATCAGTCAATATGCAGATCTCAGGACCGTCGTATCAATTTGATTTTTAAAAGAGACTGCATTTGTGGCAATCTTGATGGTACCCGGCAGTGAGTTCCACAGCCGTACAGAACTAGGATAAAATGAATGTAAATGGCTGTCAATATTTGATGCAGGTATGGCATAAGATTGACCGCCACTCCTGGTGCTACTTTTATTCAATACTACTACTTTGTTCCATTGGGATATCAATTAGTTTATCTCTGCTTTTGAAGAAGGTATTAAGTTTGATAAAAGCTCTTCTCTCTTCTAAGGGTTTCCATTCTAATTTCCTCATGTTCTTCCTAGTATTCCCTTTCTCTCTGATATGGTTCCCTGTTACGAACCGTGCTGCTCTCTTCTGAATCTTTTCGAGGTTATCAATGTCCTTTAGATTGTAAGGATCCAGACTGAGCAACCATATTCCAGTACTGGTCTAACCAGTGTTTTGTAGCAGTCGGCCTTAACCTTTTGGGGGCAGTTGTTGATATTTCTGTATAAGAAAGCTAAGATGGTGTTTGCTTTCTTACGTACTAAATTGTAATGTTCTTTCCATTTGAGACGACTATCTATAATCCCGCCTAAATATTTTGCAGCATTGGTTTCTTTAAGATAGTATTGTGAATAGAATATTCTGATCTAGTTGGTGAGCGTTTATTGCATATACACAACACTTGGCACTTCTGGGGATAAAATTCATTTTCCAAGTTCTTTTCCACTCTTGTAAAGCGTTTAATTCTTCTGGTAGAATGCGTGTATCATTCTTCCTTCTGATTGTTCTGTATACTAAGCTGTCATCCGCAAAAAGCCTTATAGTAGTTCCTGGAGAGAGATTTCTACTTATGTCATGTAGATAAATTAAAAAAAAAAGGGGGGGGGGCCCAGAACAGTTCCCTGTGGTACATCTGACAAGACTGGTTTACAAAGGGATGACAATCTTCCACAACAACTCTCTGCGTTTTCCCTACGAGGAATGATCTAGACCATTTTGGCAAAGAACCGCCAATGCCAATGTGTTCTACTTCAAGCAGCAGGCCCTATGGCCAACCTTATCAAAGGCTTTAGAAAAAGTCTAATAAAATTACATCTATTTGCTGTCTGTTGTTAAGACAGTTATTAAAATCATTGAGAATTGTTATAAGTTGAGTCTCACAACTCCTTCGCTGTCTAAAACCATGCTAGGGGTTATTTAAGAAGTCATATTTGTCAAAGATGGTCCATTATGCTACTATATATTAAAAGCGCTTTTCAAATAATCGTAAGGTATATGTTGCATTTATGGACTTCGAAAAGGCCTTTGATTCTATTTCTAAAAAGCTTCTGTGGCCAATACTGGAAAACACTGTATAAAAGGGCAAATTATTTAATGTGCTAAATGCATGTTTGACGATGTTAAAGCGAACATAAGGTGTGGTGCAAAAGTTAGTGAGTGCATTAGATGCACACAGGGTATTAAGTAGGGTGATGTTTTTGTAGTCCTGTTTTATTCTCTTTCTTTATGAATAATTAGCTTTGGAAATGGTGCTTCATTTGACTTGATTGAAATATTCATTCTATTTTTTGCAGAGATGATATCATTTTACTGTCTGAAACTGTTACAGGGCTTCAAAACCAGATAAACAATTGTACTCAGAGGCGCACAGATTACATCTTAAAGAAACATGGACAAAACAAACATAGTTTTTCGAAAGGGTTGATATTTGTCGTTGCGTGAAAAATGGTTTTTTATTCTAAAATTGCGATCGTGAAACGCCTACAATTATTTGGGTTTATATTTTTCTACAAAGTAAGTTTTTCGTTTGCCTGTCAAGATCTTGTGGGCAATGGGAAGCATGGCTATTTTAAGTTTCTTGTGTAAGTTTGAAAACGAGTCAGTGAAACTATTTTTCAGGATGTTTGATACCAGATCCAGCCTATAGTCCAGTAAGGATCAAAATGATTAAGCAGAGCAAAGCAAAGCATCTTCATCGTAGCCCATACTGAAAGAGCTGTGAGCGCCGCGGTCTGTGCAGTGAGTGTACATACAAATGTGCACCGGTTGCATAGCAAGAAACCAACTGGAGTTTTTTTTTTTCAGATTAGGTCAACAGACCATTTGACCCGGTCACCATCCTGTCAAAGTACTCTCTTTCAGTGCAGGAAAAAAAGTGTACTGACCTTAACGGCGAGTCACACGTCTGTACTGGGGCTGTGAAGGACACTGACCAGGACGACGCTCAAGGTTTGCTTGTTAACTGATAACATTCCA
>JADBJO010000042.1:252500-260000 GCA_016801955.1 Conus betulinus | reverse complement strand
AGGTGCTCAACGGGCAACATATCCAAGGACAGACTGCTGGCAGACACTGGGCAAATCACAGCGACTTCAGCTGACTCACTGCCAGCCAGCCAGCTCTTCCACTTCACTGTGCCTTCCGGCAGAGAAACACCCACGACGGCCACAGGAGCAATAAGTTTCTTCATCTTGATCCGGGCTTGAAGTTAGCCAGGTTTCAAACAGCTCAGAAAACTGACAGTGACAGAGACAGCCAATAGGGGTATCAGAATCAGTCGTGGGTTTTAGGCCTTTTCCCCTGCATTCAGCGTAATGTCTGTTCACTGCAACAGGATTTATAACTTCATGCATTCATCCCTTGCAACAATCCCCTCCCGCCACACCCAATCTGTCTGTCTATCTGTATCTATCTATCTGTCTGTCTGTCTGTCTTTCCATCCGTCTGTCATATGTGTGTATGCTCGCGCGCATATGTGTGTGTGTGTGTGTGTGTGTGTGTGTGTGTGTGTGTGTGTGTGTGTAACGTGGTGATAAAGCATACTTGTAACTTGGTTTTTGGCAAAAGGAATACTTTTGCTTGTTTAGTTGCACAGCGTAAAGACGTAATAGGGAAAAATACACAGCTGATCTGAGATTGAACGGTATCCTGTTTCTGTCATCAATGCTGACGTACATGTCATCATGTTGAATATGATTCTGTAATCATTTTTGTCCTTTTTTTAATTGATGTGTGTACTTGGCATTTCTGAAATTGCAGTATATCGTAACCGTGATAAAGCACACACAGTGAAGGTGAATTGATATGTCCACTTTACCTTAAACAGAGAGAAAGCGAGGTACTTTTCGTTTTATGTTGTCTTGTTCTGTATGACCTAAAAGCACAGTATATTCCGCTAAAAATATTACACAGGTGCCAGTTTAGATTTACATTGCTTATGGCGAGTACGCATGAAAAAAGCCGGGAATCCGTCAATCTAGAGTTACAAAGCTTTCTAAGCTGCGTTCCATTTTCAGTTCTAAAATTTCTGCAAAGTGAGTTATGGCCGATATCACTGTTCAAAATTTGTCAGCTCTGAAAAATGTTTGTATATATGTACCCCTTCGCAAGGGACAATGGAACATTCATGAATAAACTTTCAGTATTTCGTATTCTCTCTCTCTCTCTCTCTCTCATACATACACAAAAATACGCAGATTCGTATTGTATACATGTAAACCAGTTGTAAACAAATATAACTTCAGACATGTACTCTTACAAACAGATACACAGATTCATATATAAATGCAGTCCAAATACAGCATATGCTACGTGTGACTTGTGCCTAAAGCAAAAGGGAAGAGGGAGGAGATTCGGCTCTTCGCTTGGTGGGAGGGAGGGGTAGGTGGTAAGAGGGAGAATAAGTTTACAGAGAGCGGTCGGAAGTGAACAGTGACTGCGATTAGTGGAAAACGATGAGGCGATTGCTGATAACCCGCTGTCTGCCCCCCCCCCCCCCCCCTCCCCATCCGCCCCCCCCCTCCCCCGTCCACTCCTACCGCCCTCCTCCTCTCACCATGGAGCAGTGCAAGGCAGGCAGATAACACGCGCTATGGCAAGACAGGAACTGGTCAGTCTGGTGACCCAGGTGGGTGGGGCGGGAAGGGTGCAGAGAAATAGCAGGCGCCAGAGAAATTCCACTTTTTCTGGAGGCACCCACTTATCTGGATGGGGAGGTATAGACGATGGTAGCAATGGAAAGCTGGGTGGCAAGGGGAGAAGAGAGGGGGGGGTGAGAGGTGGCTGTTGACTTCCTGTGAAGACAGACTTCAAGGCGGGATGTGTGATTCAGATGGAGGAAAGGTCGTGGTGGTTGGGCTGAAGGTGGAAGGGGAAGGGGAAAGGTGAGGTGGGGCGGGGAGATGGGAAGAGGGGAAGTGAGGTGGGGGGGGGGGGGGGGGGGGGGGTCTCCCGTTATTTCTCTGGATAAGAGAGGCCATAAGAACAGAGAAATGGGAGTCTCCCGTTATTTCTCTGGCTAAGAGAGGTCATAACAGGAGACGGGGTATAAGAAGAGGAGGGGGGGAGGGAGGGGGGCGGGATTTCTTCTTACCTAAAGCACAGACACACACTACACACAACACAACCACACTCATCAGATGGATAGACAGATATGTGGATAGACAGATTTTAAAAAAAATGAATGAAAAACACAGAATCCATGGATGTGTCATATCTATTTATTTATCAAATGGCATGCGAGTGCGTGTGCGCTCACATATACAACGCGCGCGCGCGAGCTCGGACCCTTACTCTTTTTATAATAATTCATTCTCACGCTGAGAGAAAAACTGCAGGAAAAGACATGCACGAATTCACATTCTTTTCAAACAATATGCAACAGAAAGGGTTATAAGACAGGTGAGTCTAGCGAGAGAGGCAATGGGAGCCTTTGAGGAGAGAAAGGGGGGGGGGGGGGGGGGGGGGGGGGGGGGGGGCAAGGGATGTAAGGGTCGTCAGAATACATTGCAATCAGGAATGACGACAACTGCATTAGTAACGAAACAGTATCAGGCTTCGCCTTGCATATGATACATTTATACATACATGGACACACTGTCTCAGGGCCATCGTTTTCTTCAAATCACACACACACACACGCGCGCGCGCGCGCGCGCGTGCACGCACGCACGCACGCACGCACGCATGCACGCACACACACACACACACACACACACACACACACACACACACACACACACACACACACACACACTCACACGCACGCACGCACGCACGCACGCACGCACGCACACACACACACACACACACACACACACACACACACACACACACACACACATGGTTGGAGCAGATGAACAAAAGGAGCAGAGAGAACTGTGGGTGAGAAGGGAAAGACAATGAATGAGAAAGACTGAGATACACATTAGAGGTCGGGGCAAGAAGGAAGAAGATCGTGAAGGGTGTGGTAGGGTGCATGAATATATATATATATATATATATATATATATATATATATATATATATGTATATGTGTGTGTGTGTGTGTGTGTGTGTGTGTGTGTGTGTGTGTGTGTGAAGAAACAAAATCAAACGATAAACATGAAAAAATGCAACAATCAATGCATGAAAGAAACCAGTGAAGAGAAGGAAACTGGGCGAGAAGACGGGGAGATGTGTGTGTGTGTGTGTGTGTGTGTGTGTGTGTGTGTGTGTGTGTGTGTGTGTGTGTGTGTGTGTGTGTGTGTGACAGACAGACAGACAGACAGACAGACAGTGAATGAGACAGTGAACGAATGAGACAGAAACTGAAATACGCACTCGCGCGCTTGAGAAGGCTGACTACAGTGAAAGACACATTACTGACACGGAATGGTCAATGTCTTTTGGGGCATAGTTGATCTGAATTTGAAATATTTATGAGATGCTTATCAAATGTGGGATATTAGCCAGATACTTCTGAAATCTTTATTTGATTTCTTTTTTAAAGTTTGATTCAGTTCTAAGTCCTAGAGGGGTAGGATTCCCCAGCTAACCTCCAGAACACTTCAGACAAGATTTGTATGAATCAATCATTGCAGAGGAGAAGTTCGATCTATGTCAATGTCCATCGTGGTTAAAGGTAAGCATATTTGTAATAGATAATGGAGCATTTCCATGCAGTATACATAAAGAGTGCTTTATTGTACAGAAGTTTGCCTTAAAGTGGGAGGAAGCCTGCTTGCTTGTAGTCCGAGTCTACCAGTGAGGACGGTGTACCTATCGTGACTTTAACCGCTCTCTTGTGAATGCTAATCAGTGGTTTAAGTAAATTTCTACTAACTAAGGCTCTCTGTTGGCATTAGTGGGCTGAATATAAGCTAAATATAAGAATAATTTTCTTGCTTGCAAATTTTAAAAGTTCTTATACTATTTCTTTTTTTTTAGTAAAATATAGTTTTCTTGGAAATTTTCTTGTGAAAAGTTCTCAGTATTTTGACTATAACAGATTATTATCTATTTTTATACCTAAACTGTTGAGACTAGATACTTCTTGGATTTTTTCATCAGAAATGCAAGGTACTGGCAGATTTTGGCTGAAGTATTGATGTTTCAGTCTTGCAGTAATCATCATTAATTTTAGTTTTATGAGGATGGAGAGCTATGTGATTAAGTAGAATCCGTTTGACCAAAAGACTGGTGTTTTCTTATATGTCATTGCAAGCTTCTTGGGCATTAGAATTACTCCTGTCTAAAGTAGTATCATCAGCGAACATTTCGCTGTTTATTCTCAAGTATTATAGCAGATATAAATATAAAATGAAACAACAGAGGACCTATACTGGACCTTGTGTGACTCCAAATTGTTGAGAACAAAATTAATTAGATTCGCATGTGCTTGCAGAAACAATGTGTTGTCAGTTGGAAACAAAAGATTAAATCAATTTCAGTGTTCTAAAAGATAACCTATAAATTGCTAGTTTTCTGAGCAAAAGGTCGAAAGCTTTAGCGAAATCTGCAAAAAGAATTCTTGAGAATTTATTATCACGTTAAAAAGTCACCTATCATAAGTTTAGTAAGCGCTTTGTGGCATGAATGATTTTACCTGAATTCCGATGGATTTGGATGGATTATATTACATTTCATTGTATGGGAGAGGAGACACCTGTTGTACCGTTGTAATGGCTGAGACAGAACAGATCAAATCAAATAGGCCTATGATTTGATGGATCAGTAGTGTTCCCCGACTTGCGTATTGGTATTAATTTTGTTTTTTGTTAAAGGTATTTGGAAAACATTGTTTGTGTGTACAAAGGTTATAAATCTGGTTACAGTTTCTGCCAAAACAGGTTCAGAGTGTTTCAGAATTTTGCCATCTGAGTCATCAATTCCACAGGTGGCTGTCTCTTGCAGTCGCCCTAGTGACATGAAAACACAATGAACACCTAAAGGGCTGAACACCTAAAGGGCTGATATGCATGACATTTAGACCTTAGCGGATATTCTTTCCCGAGTAGTGTTTCTGCCATTCTTCTAAGTTGTCATCTTTTCATTGCTCATCTTGTATTATTTGATCTGCTACTGTTGAGAAATGGTGATTCAGCTTACTGGCTGATGTTTATTCGTTATGTTTTTTGAAACAGTGGGAAATTTTCTATTCGTTAATCCACGAGTGGCTTTCCATACAGATTTATTGTCTTCCCCTTTACTGATTAAAGTGTGTGTGTGTGTGTGTGTGTGTGTGTGTGTGTGTGTGTGTGTGTGTGTGTGTGTGTGTGTGTGTTGTTGTTGTTGTTGTTGTTGTTGTTGTTCTTGTTGTTGTTTACTCTAATAAGAGAAATTATTTCTTTGCTTTGTATCTTCTTTCCGAGGACCATTTCTAGTAGATATTCTCTTTGATAAATATCACATTGTATGGAGGTTTTATCTGATGTTTGAAGTTTGGTCTGGGAAGGAGCATGTTTGCTATATATACTATAGAAAATGGAGTTCTATACGTCTAGAGCCTTGCTGGGCTCTGTATATCGACACACTTTAGTTTAAGGTGAATCTGAAAGGTCTGACAGAAGTTCATAACAATCAGAATTTTGAAAGGTTCCTAATATGACGGTCTTTTTTCACCTTGGAATCCCTATATCCGTTTTTGACCAAGCGCAACAACTATGGAAATGATCACTGCATCAATAAACAGGAACGTTTGTCGCAGGAGTAGTTTCTGGATTTATAACATATAAATGATCTGTCAGTGTTTCAAAAACTTAAGAGACTCTTGTAGGGATCTCACCCCCAGAGAGAGAGAGAGAGAGAGAGAGAGAGAGAGAGAGAGAGAGAGAGACAGACAGACAGACAGAGAGACAGACAGAGACAGAGAGAGAGAAGAGAGAGACAGACAGACAGACAGACAGAGAGAGAGAGAGAGAGAGAGAGATCCATCTACCCGTCGACTCTGTTTTAAGGAGCTAGTACCACTCATCATCCGTCCCTTTACCTACGAGTAAATACACCTCTGCCAGGCTTATACGCAAGGCCACTCGAGAAGGCTGGGGACTGGATTTTGGTGGTCGAAACTACATGAGATGCGTACCTCATGAAAAATTTGAAGTGTAAGTTTATCCCCATTGCCACCTCCGGCAGTAGCAACCGTTTAGGAAAACTAACAAGTCGGGAAATCAATATTATCCGATACATATAATTATGCGGGAGGATATACCGCTTTTCAGATACTTTCTGTTTTTATGTAAGAGTACTTCTCATCAGCAGGTACGTAGGATGTAGTCAGCACCCCTGATGTACTCTCCACAGAGCGAAAAAGCTGCTGCATGCTAACACTGCTGACTTCAACTGTGGAGGAACTTTAAACATTACGGGCCACCAATGGAAAAGAGTTCATTTTTGTGGCCCCTTTCCTAATGACTTTCTTTTACGCTGCAAAAGGCTGCAGCAGAAACACGAGCGTCTGACACTAACGCCTAATAGCTAAATGATACTGACGGCACGCACCAGCATTGAAGGTGTGTGATGGCAGTCAGTAGTCAGTCGGTCCATGGTTGAGGTTTACGACCTACAGGCCGAAGCCTGTAGTTTGGGTGGCAGGTGTGTCTCGGGTTTGGTTCCGGATGGGGCTGTCGTATCTTGTTCTGCTTTTTGTCCCAGACTGGAGTTTGAGACCTCTTCTTTCGTGGCACTGAACTGCTGTCCAGCACTCGAACCGGTGTTGGTCGGCGGCTGACCGTGGGCGTCGGAATTTTTCGCCTCCACCAAAACAAATAGGTGCAATGCAAACAGCAAAACAGCACCAAATATTAGGTTTCTTTCACCAAATTAACTTTCCAACAATTACAATGAAAATGAGAACCAGACCTCTTCCATCGAGATTCAATGCCACTTGACACTGACCTCACATCGATGCCCATCAACAGAGATCTGCCACCCTCTCCCTCGGCACTCTGTGCCACGCCACATCGCACAGAGTGAGTGACTGTGTGGTCGATGTTACTTCAGCTCCTTCAATAGCCTGCTACTGGACCGCAAAGACAGCAGCCACAGAGGACATCCGAATTTGCATGTGAGGCAGCAGTTTTTGGGCTCGTCTGTTCCAACTGACGTGTGATTCAATCTCTATTTCTCCACAGTTCCATCATGGACTAAACTACGGCGGCGGAATGTTGCAAATCAAAGAGCTCAATGCTAGCTTTTTAATGATTCTAAATCCGGTTCAAGGGTCAAAATAGTTATTTAATAAATTGGGCTTAAAGTGCCTTTTTATGGGGCAGCTTAATGTGACGTGACGCTTGACAACACCATCTGATCGTTCCCACTAAAACACCAAACCAAAGAATACATTTCAAATCTAAGTCCACTCTCCCCTCTCAAACCCCCCCCCCCCCCCCCCCCCCCCCCCCCTCTTTCTTGCTTAGGAGGGTGCGAAAGGTCCGACTGACACGATCTATGACACAGAACAAAATTGCGTCACAGTAAATACGTGCCACCTTTCGTTCTTGTGGGTCTAGTCGGCAGACCTCCCTCCCTACCCCCCCCCCCCCCCC
>JADBJO010000042.1:207500-237500 GCA_016801955.1 Conus betulinus | reverse complement strand
TATCACTGCAGTGGCGGGACAGGGGGTGCCTATCATTGAAGTGGCGGGACAGGGGGTGCCTATCATTGAAGTGGCGGGACAGGGGGTGCCTATCATTGAAGTGGCAGCACAGGGGGTGCCTATCATTGAAGTGGCAGCACAGGGGGTGCCTATCATTGAAGTGGCAGCACAGGGGGTGCCTATCATTGAAGTGGCAGCACAGGGGGTGCCTATCATTGCAGTGGCAGGACAGGGGGTGCCTATCATTGCAGTGGCAGGACAGGGGGTGCCTATCATTGCTGTGGCAGCACAGGGGGTGCCTATCATTGCAGTGGCAGCACAGGGGGTGCCTATCATTGAAGTGGCGGGACAGGGGGTGCCTATCATTGAAGTGGCGGGACAGGGGGTGCCTATCATTGAAGTGGCAGCACAGGGGTGCCTATCATTGAAGTGGCGGGACAGGGGTGCCTATCATTGAAGTGGCGGGACAGGGGGTATCATTGAAGTATCATTGAAGTGGCAGCACAGGGGGTGCCTATTATTGAAGTGGCAGCACAGGGGGTGCCTATCATTGAAGTGGCAGCACAGGGGGTGCCTATCATTGAAGTGGCGGGACAGGGGGTGCCTATCATTGCAGTGGCAGGACAGGGGGTGCCTATCATTGCAGTGGCAGGACAGGGGGTGCCTATCATTGCTGTGGCAGGACAGGGGGTGCCCTATCATTGCAGTGGCAGCACAGGGGGTGCCTATCATTGCAGTGGCGGGACAGGGGGTGCCTATCATTGAAGTGGCGGGACAGGGGGTGCCTATCATTGAAGTGGCAGCACAGGGGGTGCCTATCATTGAAGTGGCGGGACAGGGGGTGCCTATCATTGAAGTGGCGGGACAGGGGGTGCCCTATCATTGAAGTGGCGGGACAGGGGGTGTCTATCATTGAAGTGGCGGGACACAGGGTTTGCCTATCATTGCAGTGGCAGCACAGGGGGTGCCTATCATTGAAATGGCAGGACAGGGGGTGCCTATCATTGCTGTGGCAGCACAGGGGGTGCCTATCATTGCAGTGGCAGGACAGGGGGTGCCTATCATTGCTGTGGCAGGACAGGGGGTGCCTATCATTGCAGTGGCAGCACAGGGGGTGCCTATCATTGCAGTGGCAGCACAGGGGGTGCCTATCATTGACGTGGCGGGACAGGGGGTGCCTATCATTGCTGTGGCAGCACAGGGGGTGCCTATCATTGCAGTGGCAGCACAGGGGGTGCCTATCATTGAAGTGGCGGGACAGGGGGTGCCTATCATTGCTGTGGCAGGACAGGGGGTGCCTATCATTGCTGTGGCAGGACAGGGGGGTGTACCTATCATTGCAGTGGCAGCACAGGGGGTGCCTATCATTGCTGTGGCGGGACAGGGGGTGCCTATCATTGAAGTGGCGGGACAGGGGGTGCCTATCATTGCAGTGGCAGGACAGGGGGTGCCTATCATTGCTGTGGCAGGACAGGGGGTGCCTATCATTGCTGTGGCAGGACAGGGGGTGCCTATCATTGCAGTGGCAGCACAGGGGGTGCCTATCATTGCTGTGGCAAAAGCTACATGATACATCAGGGCCTTGGCGGGGGGTGCCTATTATTGAAGTGGCGGGACAGGGGGTGCCTATATATTGAAGTGGCGGTTTCCACAAACACAGTCACGGAGGCAGGGCGGGGAGAGGCCCGAGGCCCCACAGACCAGGGTACACATTATACTGGGTGGAAAACGGTTTACCCCTTTGCCCTTCTCCCTTACCTGCACCCCATCATTTCACTGCCGCTGCTTAGCCACTTACTGCACGGCGGCTTATCTAGCCTCCCCCCCTCTCTCTCTCTCTCTCTCTCTCTGTGCTACTTGGCTCCCTCTCTGGGTCTGTGTTTGGCTCCCTTCCTCTTTCTTTGACTCAACTTCCTCTCCTTCATGTGACTCAACTCTTTCTTCTCTAATTGACTCAACTCCGTCTTCTTTATTTTATTTGACTCACCTCCCCCTCCTCTTTATTTGACTCAACTCCCTCTTCTTTATTTCATTTGACTCACCTCCCTCTTCTTTATTTGACACAACTCTCTCTTCTTCATTTGATTCAAACATCTCTTTCTTTATTTCGTTTGACTCAATTGCTCTTCTTTATTTGACTCCATTCTCTCTTCTTTATTTGACACAACTTTCTCTTCTTTGATTCAAATCCATCTTCTTTATTTCATTTAACTCAATTACTCTTCTTTATTTGACTCAATTACTCTTCTTTCTTTGACTCAACTCCCTCTTCTTTATTTTATTTAACACAACTCTCCTTTATTTGAATCAAATCCCTCATCTTTATTTTATTTGACTCAATTACTCTTCTTTATCTAACTCAATTATTCTTCTTTATTTGACTCAATTACTCTTCTTTATTTGACTAAACTCCCTCTTTCTTCTCTGACTCAACTCCCTCTTCATTATTTGACTCAATTCCTCTTCTTTATTTGACTCAGTTCCCTCTTCTTTATGTTGCTCACTCCCTCTTCTTTATGCTGCTCAACTCCATCTTCTTTGTTTTTTGCTCAACTCCCCTTTCTTTTGTTTTACTCAACTCCCCCCTTTCTTTGTTTTGCTCAACTCCCCTTTCTTTGTTTTGCTCAGCTTCCTCTTTTTTGTTTTACTCAACTCTCTCTCTCTCTTTTTCTTTTGTTCATCTCTTTCTTTTCTTGTGTTTGGCCCCGCTCCCTTTTCTATGGCTCCCCTCCCTCTTCTATGGCTCCCCTCCCTCTTCTATGGCTCCCTCCCTCTATGGCTCCCTCCCTATGGCTCCCTCCCTCTTCTATGGCTCCCCTC
Source organism: Conus betulinus (assembly GCA_016801955.1). NCBI lineage: Eukaryota > Metazoa > Mollusca > Gastropoda > Neogastropoda > Conidae > Conus > Conus betulinus. Next base: position 234,680 of record JADBJO010000042.1, on the reverse strand, counting down.
CCTCTTCTATGGCTCCCCTCCCTCTTCTATGGCTCCCTCCCTCTTCTATGGCTCCCTCCCTCTTCTGTGGCTCCCCTCCCTCTTCTCTGTGGCTCCCCTCCCTCTTCTATGGCTCCCCTCCCTCTTCTATGGCTCCCTCCCTCTTCCATGGGCTCCCCCCTCCCTCTCCCCTCCCTCTATGGCTCCCCTCCCTCTTCTATGGCTCCCCTCCCTCTTCTATGGCTCCCCTCCCTCTTCTATGGCTCCCCTCCCTCTTCTATGGCTCCCTCCCTCTTCCATGGCTCCCCTCCCTCTTCTGTGGCTCCCCTCCCTCTTCTGTGGCTCACCCTCCCTATGGCTCCCTCTCTTCTGTGGCTCCCTCCCTCTTCTATGGCTCCCTCCCTCTTCTATGGCTTCCCTGTCTTCTATGGCTCCCCCTCCCTCTTCTATGACTCCCCTCCTTCTTCTATGGCTCCCCTTTCTTCTATGGCTCCCCTCCCTCTTCTATGGCTCCCCTCCCTCTTCTATGGCTCCCCTTTCTTCTATGGCTCACCTCCCACTTCTATGGCTCTCTCCCTCTTCTATGGCTCACCTCTCTCCTCCTCATGCGATCCCCTTCCCTTTTCTTTATTTGGTACGCCTCCCTCTTCTTTTGTTTGGCCTCTCTCTCTCTCTCTCTCTCTCTCTCTCTCTGTGTGTGTGTGTGTGTGTGTGTGTGTGTGTGTTTATAGTGTGTGTGTGTGTGTGTGTGTGTGTGTGTGTGTGTGTGTGTGTGTGTGTGTGTGTGTGTGTGTGCGCGCGCGCGCGCGCGCGTTTTATAATATGTGTATATGTGTGAGTTCATAGTGTGTGTGTGTGTGTGTGTGTGTGTGTGTGTGTGTGTGTGTGTGTTCATAGTGTGTGTGTGTGTGTGTGTGTGTGTGTGTGTGTGTGTGTGTGTGTGTGTGTGTGACATGCTGTTGAACTCAGCAACGAGCTCTGACGTCACGACTCACGCAACATGTTATTATTATCCGTTTTTGGAATTCCACCACAATGTTTCACCTGCCCCCGCCCCGCCCCCACACTCCCCCCCCCCCCCCCCCCCTTCTCCCCCTTTACCCGCATATCTGGATTTATCCTTGCCTATGGTGCATGTTTCAACCGCCAGGACAGTGTGAACGGCGTGTCCACACGTCACGTCCACCCTGTCTTGGGGCAGACAGTTCTTCCCCTTCCTGGTCCCTGACAGCGGCTGTGAAGCGGCACCACAGTCACACAGCACTGGACAGGCTGCCCACACAGTGGACAGAATGCAGTGGTCAGCAGATCACACTTGACAAATACTTTTTTCACGTAATGACTGGAACTTTTAATTTTTCATCAATTTGTTAAATTCATTTGCTCGCTGGCGGCCTGTGCAGATCACGAGCATCATGACGTCAACGTAGGTGGCTGAATTCAACAGTGTGTGTGTGTGTGTGTGTGTGTGTGTGTGTGTCCATGTCCCATGCCGCAGGCCATGGTCTGCAGGCGGTGAGAGACCATGAGAAACAAAGGGAAGCAAGTCTGTGATGCTCGTCGGCCAGTTGGCGAACTCTGTGACAATTGGTCGAGCAGATGCCGGCGAACCAGACTGCTGGTCTTGTTGCCAAAGATAAGAGGCATGGGCGGAGGTGCGGGGGGGGGGAGGGTAAGGGGCAGGGAGTGTGATGCCCCAGCATTTTCCTTGTCGAAGGAAGGAAGCGGGAAAGGGACAGGAAGCGGAGGGGAGGGGTGGGGGGGGGGGGGGGGGGGGGATAGGGAGGGTGGTGGATTTCAGCGGGACCTGAAAGGTGTGAGGGAGTGTGGCGCACACTATCTAGGAATGCCAGGCATCCCCAGCCCCTGTCTTCCGGCCCGAAGAAAGCGGCATGTTAGACTCCAAGGTGGTGGTGCCAGCCAACCTCAAGACCAACAGGCTCACGTGGATCTTGGAATGGGCAGAAGCCGACCAGAGCCAAAGGTGTGCCCTGACATGGCATTCTTTACTGCGGACACCAACACACACACACAAAAAACGAACATCAATGTATATACTAGGGCTCTTGCTGCTTAAACTTGCTTTTTCTTTCTCTTTTTTTTTTCCATTGCATTCAGACTTGTCATGGACCCAGGCGGCACTGTCTTGCCCTCAAGTGGTTCCCAACTTCAGTCAAATGCACTGAAGTGTACCAGCCGAAGTTAAAGTAAGCATGCAAACAGAATAGTTCAGGAAAAAAAAATATGACGGGCGGGGAGGGGTGCGGGGGAAGGGGAATGGTAGGAAGGTGCAGAAAAAGGAGAGGTGAGGGCCCCGCGAAGGGGGGGGGGGGGGGGGGGGGGGGAGAAATGAGAGGGATGTGAAGGGAAGGCGGGGAAGGAGGTGGGTTGGATAGAGGGCGAGGGAGATGATGCCTGAAGACACGTAGTCAGCTGTTTCTGTCAGCCTGAGGATGATAGCAATAAACACCAGTGGTTGATATGATAAAGAATGATAGCAATAAACACCAGTGGTTGATATGATAAAGGATGATAGCAATAAACACCAGTGGTTGATATGATAAAGGATGATAGCAATAAACACCAGTGGTTGGTATGATAAAGGATGATAGCAATAAACACCAGTGGTTGATATGATAAAGGATGATAGCAATAAAAAACCCAGTGGTTGGTATGATCAAGAGTGGTAGCAGTAAAACACCCACTGATTGGTATGATACAGAATGACAGCAATAAAACATCTACTGACTGGTATGATAAAGGATGATAGCAATAAAACATCTACTGACTGGTATGATAAAGGATGATTGTAATAAAACATCTACTGACTGGTATGATAAAGGATGACAGCAATAAAACATCTACTGACTGGTATGATAAAGGATGATTGCAATAAAAACCCCCAGTGATCGCTATGATAAGAGAGCCATAGCAGTAAAACATCCAGTGACTGGTATGACAACGAGTATGATGCTTGTAAAAGAAACGTCGCGCATTAAGAGCACAAGGGCGCTTATTCAGTTGCTAGACGAGAGTATAAAACATTGATAACTGAGGAAAGAGTTTAATAATGTCTAATTAGACGCGTATGATTTATAAAAAGTCAAAAATAATCTTAGGATATCATTCATTGAGTTTCGTCGAAAGAAAAGAACCCAGAAGCAAGATGACTGTTGATTTCAACGTTTCGAAACTCCATTATGTGCAAATGTTGATAATGCTCCAATTGAAGAAGTACTTGACAAGAACAATGATGGTTATATGAATGAGCCCGTTACTCAACTTTTAAAAAAAACGGCTCTGAATCGTGATTAAATAATCCCGCCCAGCAATTTAGAGGGATTTCCCTCAGTTATGTAACTGACGAATTATTTGAAATGAACATCAACCATAGACTGCAGATAAAGGTAGAGAAAATAGCATCATAAGTAATAATCAAGCAGGCTTAAAACAACTTTACTTAACTTGCGTTTGTACAGAAGTAGTTTTTTTTTTCATGTACCAAGAGATTATGCGTAGCTTCCACTGACTTCGGAAAAGCTTTTGACTCTATCAATATAATTCTTTTCTAGTTAGTCTTGCTTAAAATGGTATCAAAGCTGAACTTTACAAAGGTCTTCGTAAATTTTACAAGTGACTTAGAAGTATTTATGATACAGTAGGAGCCACAGTTCATTGTGAAGCTAAAAAGCACATTACATTAATGTTTCAAGATGACTGAAACAGGGAGACGCGTGCAGTTCCATTTCATTTCTTTTGTTCTTTAATGAATAATCTTTAATAATTATTTTAAGTAAGAAACTGTTCAGGTTTACAAACACAAGTGAACAGTTTCACACCATATTGCTGATCACTGCAATTAAAAGTTAATATGGGTAAAAAGAAAAAAAGCAGTATCATAAAACTCCGTAAGGCTGGAAATGCAAGTGTTGAGAAAGGTGGTTGCCTGATGGTGATCTTATGCCAGTTGTCAGATATTTGGGTATATTATTCTAACACTTTCGACTTTCTTTGGTGCATACAAAGAACCTAATGAATAAGGCTAAAAATGTTTTCAGCTGAATTATGGAAAATGACATACTCAAAGCAATTCTTCATTTACATCATTTATCAAATTCTTATTCCAAGGATTAGCCGATTGTGCAAAAAGGCTCTAAATTGCAGGAACTAGAAAAAGCGGCTATCTACTGTGAATCGATTCATATTTATTCTTTCAAGAACTTTGTAAGTGTCGATGGACGAACTCCGAATAATCTCATTTGTGGTGAAACTGATCGATTTCCTATGAATTTATATGTGTTTCTACTAATAAATGTATTTGCTATTGCTTTGAATTACTTGGAATGGAAGATACAAGAATACCCTCTCTCTCTCTCTCTCTGTGAGTGTGTGTGTGTGTGTGTGTGTGTGTGTGTGTGTGTGTGTGTAGTCCGCTTTTTGCAATTGCATTGCGGTGTTAACAATGAAAGAGACGGACGGCTGAAAGGGGAGGGGGAATGCACTGAATGGGGAGATGGACCGGCTGAAGCCGGGTCAAAAAGCTAGTTCAACCATATTCTGCCACCGCGGGGTGCCTTTGGGGCAGAGCGCCGGAGCGGTGTGCTGTTGGAGTGCTGCCAGAGATAACCCAAGACAGGTGGAGCTAGTTGCTTGAGCCCGTTTTTCCCTCCCGCTGTCTGCAGAGTTCCACGCTTGCGCGCGCGCGCGCGCGTGTGTGTGTGTATGTGTGTGTGTGTGTGTGTGTGTTGCGTGCGTGTGTGTGTGTGTGTGTGTGAATGTGTGTGTGTGTGTGTGTGTGTGTGTGTGTGTGTGTGTGTCGGCGTGCGTGCTCTCTCTCTCTCTCTCTCTCTCTCTCTCTCTCTCTCTCTCTCTCTCTCTCTCTCTCTGTGTGTGTGCGTGTATGTGTGGCTGAGTTAGTGAAGAGAGAGAGAGAGAGAGAGAGAGAGACAGTGAGAGAGAAAGAGAGAGAGAGAGAGAGAGAGAGAGAGAGAGAGAGAGTTAGAGAGAGAGAGACTTGCCGTTAAAAATCGCTTCTTTAAAACCAGTTACCAGCCATTGTTGTTTACATGCCTTTTTTCCTATTGACTTTCTCCTTTTCGACAAGGAAACGTTTTCCTTCTAAAAGAGAATAGTCTGGAAGTGTTACCACCATCTGCTAGAGCTGTCATAATCCGGTAGTGTTATCACAGTCTGCTAGCGTTGTCATAGTCTGGTAGTGTGTTGTCTAGAAGTGTTGTCGTAGTCTGGTAGTGTGTTGTCTAGAAGTGTTGTCATTGTCTGGTAGTGTGTTGTCTAGAAGTGTTGTCGTAGTCTGGTAGTGTGTTGTCTAGAAGTGTTGTGTCATAGTTTGGTAGTGTGTTGTCTAGAAGTGTTGTCATTGTCTGGTAGCGTGTTGTCTAGAAGTGTTGGCATTGTCTGGTAGCGTGTTGTCTAGAAGTGTTGTCGTTGTCTGGTAGCGTGTTGTCTAGAAGTGTTGTCATTGTCTGGTAGCGTGTTGCCTAGAAGTGTTGTCATTGTCTGGTAGCGTGTTGTCTAGAAGTGTTGTCATTGTCTGGTAGCGTGTTGTCTAGAAGTGTTGTCATTGTCTGGTAGCGTGTTGTCTAGAAGTGTTGTCATTGTCTGGTAGCGTGTTGTCTAGAGAAGGTTGTCATTGTCTGGTAGCGTGTTGTCTAGAAGTGTTGTCATTGTCTGGAAATATCACTGTCTGGTAGTTCTTGTTTGGAAGTGTGATCATTATCTGGAAGTGTTAATGTCTGGAAGTGGTATCACTGTCTGGAAATGTTGGCATCATCTGGAAGTGTTATTGACTGAAAATCTCATCATCTGGAAGAGTTATTGACTGAAATGTTTGTAATAATCTGTAAGTGTGTTATTGACTGGAAATGTTGTAATAATCTGTAAGTGTTATTGACTGGAAATGTTGTAATAATCTGGAAGTGTTACTGACTGGAAATGTTGTAATAATCTGTAAGTGTTATTGACTGGAAATGTTGTAATAATCTGTAAGTGTTATTGACTGGAAATGATGTAATAATCTGGAAGTGTTATTGACTGGAAATGTTGTAATAATCTGGAAGGGTTATTGACGAGAATGTTGTAATAATCTGGAAGTGTTATTGACTGGAAATGTAATAATCTGGAAGTGTTATTGACTGAAAATCTCATCATCTGGAAGAGTTATTGACTGGAAATGTTGTAATAATGTGGAAGTGTTATTGACTGGAAATGTTGTAAATAATCTGGAAGTGTTACTGACTGGAAATGTTGTAATAATCTGTAAGTGTTATTGACTGGAAATGTTGTAATAATCTGGAAGAGTTATTGACTGGAAATGTTGTAATAATCTGGAAGAAGTGTTATTGCTGGGAAATTTTGTCATCATCTCTGGAAGTGTTATTGACTGGAAATGTTGTAATAATCTGGAAGTGTTATGACTGGAAATGTTGTAAAAATCTGGAAGAGTTATTGACTGGAAATGTTGTAATAATCTGGAAGTGTTATTGACTGGAAATGTTGTAATAATCTGGAAGTGTTATTGACTGGAAATGTTGTAATAATCTGGAAGTGTTATTGACGGGAAATGTTGTAATAATCTGGAAGTGTTATTGACGGGAAATGTTGTAATAATCTGGAAGTGTTAACTGTGTTATAATGACGAGAAATGTAATAATCTGGAAGTGTTACTGACTGGAAATGTTGTAATAATCTGGAAGTGTTACTGACTGGAAATGTTGTAATAATCTGGAAGTGTTATTGACTGGAAATGTTGTAATAATCTGGAAGTGTTATTGACTGGAAATGTTGTAATAATCTGGAAGAGTTATTGACTGGAAATGTTGTAATAATCTGGAAGTGTTATTGACGGGAAATGTTGTAATAATCTGGAAGTGTTACTGACTGGAATGTTGTAATAATCTGGAAGTGTTATTGACGGGAAATGTTGTAATAATCTGGAAGTGTTATTGACGAGAAATGTTGTAATAAATCTGGAAGTGTTATTGACGGGAATGTTGTAATAATCTGGAAGTGTTATTGACGGGAAATGTTGTAACAATGTGGAAGTGTTATTGACTGGAAATGTTGTAATAATCTGGAAGTGTTACTGACTGGAAATGTTATTGACGGGAAAATTTGTAAGTGTTATTGACTGGAAATGTTGTAATAATCTGGAAAGAGTTATTGACTGGAAATGTTGTAATAATCTGGAAGTGTTATTGACGGGATATGTTGTCATCATCTGTAAGTGTTATTGACTGGAAATGTTGTAATAATCTGGAAGTGTTATTGACTGGAAATGTTGTAATAATCTGGAAGAGTTATTGACTGGAAATGTTGTAATAATCTGGAAGTGTTATTGACTGGAAATGTTGTAATAATCTGGAAGAGTTATTGACTGGAAATGTTGTAATAATCTGGAATGTTATTGACGGGAAATGTTGTAATAATCTGGAAGTGTTACTGACTGGAAATGTTGTAATAATCTGGAAGTGTTATTGACGGGAAATGTTGTAATAATCTGGAAGTGTTATTGACTGGAAATGTTGTAATAATCTGGAAGTGTTATTGACTGAAAATGCTGTCATCATCTGGAAGTGTTCTTGTCTGGAAATTTTACATGTCTTTAAGTATTATCATAATCTCTTTGCTGTTATCCGAGAAACACGAACAATTTGTGAATTAATTCACTCTGTTTGAAATTTGTGATGAGTATGTGAGACAGGGTTGGGGGAGTAGAGAGAAAAGAGATGAGAGAGAGAGAGAGAGAGAGAGAGAGAGAGAGAGAGAGAGAGAGAGAGAGAGAGACAGAGAGAGAGAGACAGAGACACAGAGAGACAGAGAGACACAGAGGGTGAGGGGCAGAGACAGACAGACAGACAGACACTTGCCAGCCAGTAACTGTGATCCCAGAGCGGTACCTTTCAGCGGCTTGGGTCGCCATGGCAGCATGCCATCACTGTCCTATAATAGGGCTACCGCCTCATGATGGCCAGAAACACGCCGCTCTTCCTAGCCTCTCCAAGCTCTTCGTTTGTCTGTTTTCAACAAGAGGATTGAAGGTACACCTCTCCCTTCTCCCAGTCCATGTCCTACACCATCTTCCAGCCCTGCCATGCCTCAACCCTGTGACCATCCCACCCAACTCCCCACCGTGCAGTTCTCCCAACCATGTGTCCACCCCATGACCATCAGCATCAAACCCTGTGCCACCTGGCCCATGTCCACCTCACCACCTCTAACTCTCACCAACCATGCTCCAGCTCCATTTCCATCATACAGCTTTCTCCTGTCATGTCCCAGCCCATCATCACTACCACCATTGTCCAACTCTCCCCCCCACCATGTCCCAACCCATCATCACTATCACCAGTGTCCAACTCTTCCCACCATGTCCCAACCCATCATCACTATCACCAGTGTCCAACTCTTCCCACCATGTCCCAACCCATCATCACTATCACCAGTGTCCAACTCTTCCCACCATGTCCCAACCCATCATCACTACTATCACCAGTGTCCAACTCTTCCCACCATGTCCCAACCCATCATCACTATCACCAGTGTCCACCTCTTCCCACCATGTCCCAACCCATCATCACTATCACCAGTGTCCAACTCTTCCCACCATATCCCAACCCATCATCACTATCACCAGTGTCCAACTCTTCCCACCATGTCCCAACCCATCATCACTATCACCAGTGTCCAACTCTTCCCACCATGTGTCCCAACCCATCATCACTATCACCAGTGTCCAACTCTTCCCACCATGTCCCAACCCATCATCACTATCACCAGTGTCCAACTCTTCCCACCATGTCCCAACCTCATCATCACTATCGAAGTCTCTCATACTACGCCATAAAAGCTGCATAGCCACCACTGTCACAGTTTTCACTGTTGCTTTATAGGTCTGAGCAAAGACCGTACGCCCTACGGCCGTAGGGCGAACTATCTTTGGTCTGAGGCACTAAGATCCCCCATGTTATTGTCTGGAAATGTTATCAATGTCTGGCAGTTATTGTCAGGAAGTCTTTTTCTCTGTAACTGTTGCCACTGTCTGGAACTGTTTAACATTATCTGGAACTGTTAGCATTATCTGGAACTGTTAGCATTATCTGGAACTATTGCCACAGTCTGGAATTGTTAGCATTATCTGGCAGTGTTATTATCTGGAAGTGTTGCCACTGTCTGGAAGTGTTAGCATTATCTGGAAGTGTTAGCATTGTCTGGAAGTGTTAGCAGTATCTTGAAGTATTAGCATTGGGACTGAGGTTACCCAAGGAGAACAGACCTGTTAACACAAGTCTTAGGACCAACATCAAGACAGTCACACAAAGAAATAAACCGTTCATTCTGATAGACCCGTGGGGTTTAAAAAGAAACAAAACGAAAAAAAAAAAAAAAAAACGAAACGAAATTTTGTTTTACCCAGGAGACTGAGATTCAAATATGAATACTTTTTTCCCACCCAGCCCTAGGGCAAAGGAAAGATAAAAGACAGCAAATCAAAGTAAATTACATGAAGAGGAACAATGGCAAGGAACAACGACAAGATCTTACAGAGTTCAATACATATACGCCGCTGTCCACACCACTGACAAAACGAACGCAATAGTAAAAATACGATAACATGACGTACAAGGAGTTGGAAAGGGGGAAGGAATTGGGGGGAAAGGTGGGTTGTGGTGAAGGAAAAGGCTAGCACATACTCAACAGATATCACAAAAAGGTCATTAACTTAAGGAAAAAAGTATTCTCTCTCTCTCTCTCTCTCTCTCTCTCTCTCTCTCTCTCTCTCTCTCTCTCTCTCTCTCTCACACACACACACACACACACACACACACACACACATTTTTGTAAGAAAATTAGATAATAAGCTAATGTTGCTTGATATAGGTAAAACATTTATGTAGATGCTGTTTGTGTTTTATATTCTATTGTTTGAAAATACGAATCTTTATATGCTGCCCTAAAAGAACCAGTGCTCCATTTTTTGTTTCATTTTCATTGGAAGAGAGTTCCAAAGCGTCCACCTGAGTAAACCAGACTAGTTTTGAATAGATCAGTTCTGGGCTTTCGGATTAATATATCACTTCTGTATCTTGACTGACTTAATGGAAATTCGGCAGTTAAAGTTGAAGGTACAAAACCGTTCTGAATTCTATACATCTTTATTGCTTTATTGTAATGGAATTTACATGGCAGAGGGTATAATTTTTGCTTGAAATACTCTTTTGATGTTAATGAAGACGATTTTATAAGTATAGCCTCCAAAGCTCGCTTATGGACCCTATGTAAAGGTTCCAACGTATTAACACCACAAGAATCATAAACAGTTGAGGCATAATCTAGTTGTCCGGTTATATGCTTGGCGAAAGTGTTTACGCACGTTTACATCTAAACAATTTTGAATTTGAGAAAGCTGAAAAACTTTTTGAGATACACGTTTGCTTAACTCAATAGTATAAGGTGACCAAAAGAGATTGTTGTCCAAGGTGACACACCCAAAACTTTGTGCTGACTTCTGCAAGCTGCTTGTCACCAATGTATATAAAGGGCATATCGAAAAAAAAAAAGTAACATTGTGCTGTTGTTGTTTAATACGAAGTTATGACCATATATCCTTTTTCATCATTAAGAGACATGTGACTGAGTTCAGACCACTTGACCAACTGATCAACTTTCTCCTGTGATTTCATGGATAGTTGATTGAGGTCAGAATGGTTAGAGTGGACATATGTCTGCAAAAAGTTCACATGAGCCCTTTGATGATGTATTGGGGGGGGGGGGGGGGGGGGGGGGGCATAAACATAGAGTGAAAAAAAGGAAAAAAGGAAAGAACCAAGAACTGATCCTTGTGGTACACCAAATCTTTATGGTGTGTAAGAGCAGACTGTGGAGAGAGAGGGAGACAGACAGACAGAGACAGGGAGAGACAGAGAGAGAGAGAGAGACACACAGAGAGAGAGAGAGAGAGAGAGAGAGAGAGAGAGAGAGAGAGAGAGACAGACAGACAGACAGACAGACAGAGAGACAGACAGACAGAGAGAGAAACTTAGTAAGAACAGACGGAAATTAGATAACAATACAGCAGACAAAAGAGAAAGCAGGCAATGACATAGCAGACTGAAAAAAGCTGGCGATGGCATAACAGACAGAAAGTAATAATACACCACACAGACTAAAAGTAGGTAATAATACACCACACAGACTGAAAGGAGGTAATAATACACCACACAGACAGAAAGTAATAATACACCACACAGACTGAAAGGAGGTATAATACACCGCACAGACTGAAAGGGGGTAATAATACACCACACAGACTGAAAGGGGGTAATAATACACCACACAGACTGAAAGGGGGTAATAATACACCACACAGACTGAAAGGAGGTAATAACACACCACAGAGACTGAAAGGAGGTAATAATACACCACACAGACTGGAAGAGGTAATAATACACCACACAGACTGAAAGGAGGTAATAATACACCACACAGACTGGAAGGAGGTAATAATACACCACACAGACTGAAAGGAGGTAATAATACACCACACAGACTGGAAGGAGGTAATAATACACCACACAGACTGAAAGGAGGTAGTAATATACCACACAGACTGAAAGGAGGTAATAATACACCACAGAGACTGAAATGAGTTAATAATAAACCGCACAGACTGAAATGATATAATAATACACCGCACAGACTGAAAGGAGGTAAGGTAAGATAATGATGCTTGTAGCCCAGCCGACCGCAAAGGGCCATATCAGGCCTGTCACCGCGCGTTGAAGTCCGCTCACAAGTCATTCATTCACACAACCCTTTAAAACACGTCTTCTAAAAACACACCCGAAAGTTTGTTAAAAAAAAATCTTTCCACTGTAAAATCTCAGATCTGATGAAAAATCTTAATCTCTTTCAGAAATTCAAATGATCACATCAGGTGGAACATCTCTGAACAGGGTTTTTTATTGAGTCTGCAGTAAAATTTTTATGCCTCACACCATGCAAGTCCCAACACTCTAAAAGAATATGTTTCATTGTGAGTAGTGCATGACATGGAATGCTCCCTGAAGATTCTTCAGTCTTCGAAAGGTACGAATGAGATAAACACGAATGAAAGGGGGTAACGACACAGACAGAGAACGAAGGTATGACACAGCAAACTTAAAGAAAGTATGACACAGCAGACAAAACGAAGGTTATGACACAGCAGACAGAAAGCAGGCACTGACACAGCAGACAGAAAGCAGGCAATGACACAGCAGACAGAAAGCAGGCAATGACACAGCAGACAGAAAGCAGGTAATGACACAGCAGACAGAAAGCAGGCAATGACACAGCAGACAGAAAGCAGGTAATGACACAGCAGACAGAAAGCAGGCAATGACACAGCAGACAGAAAGCAGGCAATGACACAGCAGACAGAAAGCAGGTAATGACACAGCAGACAGAAAGCAGGTACTGACACAGCAGACAGAAAGCAGGTACTGACACAGCAGACAGAAAGCAGGTACTGACACAGCAGAAAGTGGAACAAAGGTACACCAACATAAATCAACAAAATGACAACATAAAGCAGCTAATGACACAGGAGGCACATCGACACAACAAACAGCAGTCAATCACAACACCCAGTTCATAACGAAGCGGATATGGAGCTGTTAATGACGCAACAGATACAGAGCAGATAATGAAACTACAGACATGAAGCAGATAATGACACAGTAAGCAGAGAACAGATAGCGGCATAGCAGTCTAGAGAAATGAGATAATACCGTAGACATAAAGTTAATAATGACACAGCAGATAATGACACAGCAGACACAAAGCAGATGTTGACACTGCAGATGTGATGCAGCTAACAACACTGCAGAAAGCAGATGATACAAATAGACGTAAAGCAGACAAAGATACAGACATTAACCAGATAATGACAAAATAGATTTAAAGCAGTTAACTACATAATAAACATACATAATGACGCAACGGATAAACAGATAAAGACGCATCCTACTCTTATCAGGTAATGATATAGTAGCTATACAGCAGTTTATGAAAAAGCAGACGTAAAGTAGATAATGAAACAAGAGACATAAAGGAGATAATGAAACAAGAGACATAAAGTGAATAATGAAACAAGAGGCAAAAAGTCGATACTGAAACAAGAGACTATCACACTGTAGACAGAAAGCACATACTGAATCAGCAAACTGGCAGAAAGCACAGAATGACACAACAGGCAATAAACAGATAATAACACAGCATACATATATGAGACAATCACACAGCAGTTACAAACAGATAGGTCACAGAGCGACAAAAGGCAGATTATCACACAGCTCACTGTCAGCAACTGATAATAATAACACAACAGACATAAAGTGGAAATGACACAGCAGTCGTTAAGCAGAAAATGACACATAAAGCAGAAAACGACTGGAAAGACATACAGCAAAGAAAAACACAGCAGACATACAGCAAAGAAAGGCACAGCAGACATAAAGCAAATAATGATAAAACTACTAAAGAAAACGACACACAGCATTTCATACAGAATCCACATAATATCAAAGCATGCATGCTGTGAGCAGCTAACGACACAGCTGTCAATCAGAAAGCAGGTAATGACAGCACACAGAAAGCATGTAATGTCGCAGCAGTCACACAGAAAGCATATAATGACGAGCAGTCAAACAGAAAGCATGTAATGACACAGCAAACAGAAAGCATGTAATGACACAGCAGTCAAACAGAAAGCATACAATACATGACACGGCAGTCAAACAGAAAGCCTGTAATATATGACACAGCAGTCAAACAGAAAGCATGTAATGATACAGCAGTCAAACAGAAAGCATGTAATAACACAGCCGTCAAACAGAAAGTATATAACGACGCAGCAAACAGAAAACATGTAATATATGACACAGCAGTCAAACAGAAAGCACGTAATAGATGACACAGCAGTCAAACAGAAAGTATGTAACACATGACACAGCAGTCAAACAGAAAGCATGTAATGACACAGCAGTCAAACAGAAAGCATGTAATGATACAGCAGTCAAACAGAAAGTATGTGATGACGCAGCAAACAGAAAGCATGTAATATATGATACAGCAGTCAAACAGAAAGCATGTAATGACACAGAATTCAAACAGAAAGCATGTAATGACACAGAAGTCAAACAGAAAGCATGCAATGACACAGAAGTCAAACAGAAAGCATGTGACGACACAGCAGTCGCACTGAATGCAGGTAAATTCTACAGCAGTCACACAGAAAGCAGTACCAATAAAGCAGTGACAAAGAGAGCAGATAATGACACAAGTACAGATCCAGCAGGAGACGGACAGAGATTTATTGAAACAGAACTCAAAGGTAAGGTACATAATCCGTGTGTCACACACATACACACACGCGCGCGCGCGCACAAACACACGCACGCACGCACGCGCGCGCGCGCACACACACACACACACACACACACACAGCACATGTACACACACACACACACACACACACACACACACACAGAAGTGGAGACACAGACCACCTGACATACGTCCTCGCATCTAGACGGACACACAGACAAGACAAGACAAGACACAGTGCGCTTCTATTCCCCTTTCAACACGTCGAGCAAGGGAGGGCTTTGGAAGCCGGTGCTGTCGAACAACAGCGCCCAGATTTTCCCGCCCTCACACCATCTAATCAATGTGTTGTCCACAACACTGCTCTCTGCTGAACCAGATTACAAAAAAAAGCAAAAAGAAAGTCTGGACAGTTGGGAAAGCTTTAAACACCTATACGTCTGTCTGTCTTTGTCACTCCTTCCCACAGCAGAAGGCCAATGAAGCACTAATTAGTTGACAGCCCCTGCGAGCTGACAGTGGATACAATACGTGCCCCTGTGGGGTGGGACTCCTTGTGGCAGGCTAATGAAAAGCCTGGCTTGGGAAGGTGGGAGTGAATGCCCCCGTCTGTTCCCTCCTTCTCTCCGCTCTATTTCCGGTTCTCACGTTCCAGTTTAGGAGCAGTTAAAAAAAAATGTACTCCACTTCCCTCCCCTAGCCCTTCCATTCCCCTTTTCTTCATCACACCACACACACGCGCGCGCGCGCGCGCGCGCGCACGCATGCATACACACACGCACGCACGCACGCGCATGCACACACACACACACACACACACACACACACACACACACACACACAAGGTTGCTGTTGATCAGTCATCTCTCAAATGGCGTTGATGACATCTCTCCACCACTCTGAGCGAGACAGTGGCTATGACAGGCCAGCACTATGACAGGGGCTATGACGGGCCAGCACGCAGGCTTTCTTCACTGACAGTGGCTATGACAGGGCCAGCACGCAGGCTTTCTTCACTGACAGTGGCTATGCACGGGCCAGCACGCCGGCTTTCTTCACTGACAGTGGCTATGACAGGGCCAGCACGGCGGCTTTCTTCACTGACAGTGGCTATGACAGGGCCAGCACGGCGGCTTTCTTCACTGACAGGCTATGACAGGGGCCAGCACGGCGGCTTTCTTCACTGACAGTGCTAGGGCCAGCACGCAGGCTTCTTCACTGGACCATACTGTGTGCACTGGACAGAGGACGTCCACTACCTACTGAGTTCCACAAGGTCCCGCCAGCTTCCCGCGCGCCAGTCAGCACTCCACCACACCTTCATCTGTGCTTCCTTAGGATCCACTGCACGTCAGGTTCATTGCTGAACTTCGTCCCTGACACTCATGATCTTGAGAGCGCGTTTACCCCTACAGTGACTACAGAGACCTTCCACTCAGAAACCAAGGTGTACACGTGTGCCAGCAAGACATCAAGGCGAAAAACATGGTTTGTTAGTTGGGATATCTGTCAATAGACCATCAGGCCTCGTCACTTTCGTTTGAAACAACAACACAACAATGGATATGAGGTCTGACCTTGGACTGCTAGAAGAGACGCGTTAGATGCATATTGCATACCATTCTCTCCTGTAAAAATCATGAAAAGAGAATGTAGGAAATTCCATTTTCTTATGTTCTGATAGTGCGCCCTTCAATGTGTCTCCCTGCTATATAGCGTCTTTTCAAACAGGCGAAAAAGTTGCAGCGCGAAAAACAATCTCAAGTGTCTGAGTTCCGAGTTCAAGGGGGTGGGAGTGGGGGGGGGGGGGTGATGAGAGGAGGAATTCAAGCTCTTTCGCCAGACGCCCACACATTTGTCAGTGTTTCATCGGGACTATTTGAAAGGCATATCATCGAGTGGCAAGAAGTCCAGTGTTTCATCGGGACTATCTGAAAGGCATATCATCGAGTGGCAAGAAGTCCAGTGTTTCATCGGGACTATCTGAAAGGCATATCATCGAGTGGCAAGAAGTCCAGATGAAAACAGTCAAATGGGGAGAGAAGAGATAGTAAACACCAAACACCACCACAACAATTACAGTTTTAAAAAAGACAGAGTTTTTTTTTTAAAGTTCTGATACACAATATACATTTTGTTCGTTTTGTTTTTTCATTTTTTTTTGTTGTGTTTTGATAGTTCACTGGTTGGTTGGTGATGGAATGAGAGAAAGAGAGAGAGACAGAGACAGGCTGACAGACACATACAGACAGAAAAAGCAGGCATGTAGGCAGGAAGGCACACAGGCAGGAAGACAGGTAGACAGAGACAGAAATGCAGAGAGAGAGAGAGAGAGAGAGAGAGAGAGAGAGAGAGAGAGAGAGGAGGGAGGGGGAGAGAGGAAACCTATACAAACTCACAGTACTCACCAGCAGTGTAGAGAACTTGTTTGAGATGAGCACGGCGGGAGCGCATGTAGCAGATAACGAAGACGAAGGTGATGAGGAAAATACAGACGACACAAAGCACCACGATCAGAGCCAGGGCCAACACCTTCCACTGGTTCTCATCCTCCTCCTGCTCCTGCAGACTGGGTGCCCGGGAAGCGCTCCCCCCCCGAGAGGAGTTCTCTCAGGACCCACCTCCTCTCCATCCACGATCCAGAGGCCATTCAGGTTAGAAGCTTCATCCACCTCGTCTTCATCTTTGTGGTGCCGGCGCCTGTTGGCGTTGGCCCGGTTTTGCTTGTGGTGCTCGACCTGCTGCTCCTCGTGGTGCAGCTGAGCGCCATCGTCCAGGCTGTGCAACAGGTCGTCAGCCAACTTCCTGCTCCGGTTGTCGTCTGCCCCTCGTGTGTCCACCATGATCCCTGGCCCCAGCCCTCCCTCTTCATCCGGCAGAGAGAGGTCGCCCACCTCCCACGCTGGGCCTTGGTGCCTGGTGGAACTCCAAGAACTCGGAGAAGGGTCCGCACAGTGTGTTGCTGGACTCCGTGCAGGGCCTGCGGATGATCTGGTTGACTGGGCACGTGCTGCACACGTGGCACCGTTGGCTGTGCCCGTCACGGTAGTGCCCTTCCGGGCAGCGAGAGACACTGGTCCGGACCACGCCGACCACCAGGGTCAGCATGGCCCCAATATACAGCAGAGATGAGGGAGAAAGGGTTCCCACGGGAGCTGGCATCCTGTGATTTTGACAACTGGGTGCTGGGTGACTACGGGCAGGTTTCCCACAATCACTGGCACGTGTCACACGTCAATGAGGGATGAAAGAGCTCCCACATTCAAATTAGTCCCAAGCACGAGGTCTGGTCAGCTTGACCTTTCTTTGTTGCTGGGAGACCATCAACGTCTGGTGGGGTATGCCGGCTACTCCCCACTAGAGCTGTATGCTGTCCTCACAGCCTGCACCACGCTCCACGCGCTGTTCTGGCTGACGGCAGACTGGACACCAAGCTTCACTCAGGGCAACTGACCATTGGCCTGCACTCCACGCTTCAACCGGCTACTGAAAATTTAAAAAAATGCAAACCCTAGTCTCTCTCTTTCGCTCTTTTATTCAACCTACCTTTCACACACACACACACACACACACGCGCGCGCGCGCGCGCGCACACACACACACACACACACACTCTACTGGCGCCCAGACACCACTCTTCTGGCGCCCAGACGCCTCTCTACTGGCGCCCAGACACCGCTCTACTGGCGCCCAGACACCACTCTACTGGTGGGTCTCCACTCTCCAGCAGCAAGCGTGTTGACGTCACCACCGGCCTGGCTGATCTCTAATTGCACTTCGTTAGCGTGTTATCTCACATTGTGGGGTTTTGTCATGTGTTATCTGTGGTGTCTTATCTCTACAGCTTCATTGCTGATCTATTAGCTATAATGTCTTATTTGTAATATCCTACCTGTAACGTGCTATCTGTAACGACTTATTCCTGATGTGTTATCTGTCCAGTGTTATTTGTAATGTGTTATCTATCCTTTCTTACTTGTAATACGTTATCTGTCTTGCCTTATTTGCAAAGTAATATCTGTCGGTCCTTGTGCTGTCTCATCTAAAACACCTATTTGTTATGTTTTGTCTGTAATAAAGATCTATAATGATATGTGTGAAAAATGTGTCAACTGTCCCGTCTATCTTTAATGTCTTGCTTGTAATGTTACGTATCCTGTGGTATGTGCAACATGTAAACATTCCTTTCTTGTTTTGCGTTGTATATCTGCCCCGGCTCATTCGTAACGTCACACCTGTCAAACTTTATTGAAGTGGATCTGTCCCGTCTTAGTTGTAATGTGTTTTACTGTCATGTCTGGGTGGGAAGAGAGGTAACACCAGTGAAGTCACGGTAGCCACGCAAGCCCTTCCACTACCTGCCACAAGAACCCACCAGTCAAGAGCTGCGAACGGTGCTCAGATGACTTCTTGAAGGACACAAAAGAAAGGAAAGCAAACCAAGGAAATGCAACAGAAACCTCAAGACAACAGACCAGTGTGGCTCCCTGGCACATACACGGTCTGGCGACTACAGTTCATGTTCATGCTGATCCCCAAGTTCCTCTGGCCTTGTTGATATCGTGGTACCAGCACTGGCACAATGCAATCACTGAAGGCAAGGAAACCGCCATGTGTCCCAATGGTGGTTCAAGCAAAGCTGAAGCTACCCCTGAACATCATCCTGGAGGAGCAGCAAAATGGGTCCGTCATGGTTATGAACCATTCTTGTGGACTCGGGAGACAAGGATGTGAGATGAATCCAGCCGAGGCCAAAGACTGGCAGAAACAGAAAGCAGGAGGCAGAAGGCAGTGGCGTGGCAAAGGAAAACCACAGGTTGAAGGTAACAACAGGACATAAACACATCAAGAGAGACTGGGGTCAACAGCTTGTACAGTGGTGGTCATAAGCAAAGGGAAAGCCACAGGTTGAAGGTAACAACAGGACATAAACACATCAAGAGGGACTGGGATCAACAGCTTGTACAGTGGTGCTCATACGCAAAAGGAAAAGCAGAGGCAAGGTGCTACGGGAGGTGCAGAAAGAAGAGGCTGCTAAAAGAATTCAGAAGGCAGTCTCCAACAGGGGCAGAGGACTAATTATGGGAAGACATACTCCAAGCAAGTCTCAGCTGGAATGAACTCCGGCACACGACACCAAATCTCAGCTGGAATGAACTCTGGCACACGGCGCCACTTTGGTTCAGCCTCTTCCTCATTCTGTATGTGATCTCCTCAGATTCAAACCTGCTGAATTGGGAAGGAGGAGGGGGGGGGGGGTTGACCCTGCCTGTCCTCTCTGCCAGGGCAAACGAAAAGCAGAACAAGCGAAGTCGACTAACCCAGGTAAGGCACAATAGAGACACAGCCAAGTGCTCAAGGAGATCGCACATGCGGCTAGCTACTAGAAGAAACACTACACTACCAAAAGCCCCAACATGACGTTTACACGGCAGGAGACCAAAAACATGGTCTAGATCAGTTGTGACATCAAGAGCATGGAACCTGGGTTTACTTGATGCAGTGGATGACTGGCTGTGCACACAGATCTCTTTTATTTTAAAAAAAAACTATCTAGAGGTCATCAGGAAGAGTGACATGAAACCGTGTATTGAACACCACGTAGGTTCACCAATCCTGACCTAGCTCTCTTAGCCATAATGGAAACAGAATGGAGGAAGACTACAAGACTACAAGACAGAAGAATACTAAACTAGCTACCATCTTGTGCGAATTTGGCTTTCACGCCAAAGTCTTCAGTACAGAAGCTGGAACAAGGAGGTTGACAGACTCGTGACCCTATGAAGCAGCTGGCCATTCTGGTAAAAAGAGGATCAGAACCCTGAAGCAATAGCGGGCAGCTGAAAAGTGTTACACCTGGATCTGGTCGAGGAGGAACAAACGTGAATTTTAAGGCTCACATTTCTAAACGCAGAACGGGTGTCTGAGAGCGATGTGGGTAAGACACACGCACGCCTTGAGGCGCTCACCCATCCAGAAGAGGCTGGTTCGAATCCTGACAACACCAGGAAGAAGGCACGATCACAGCAGAACGGACATGTCTGCGGGCGATTTCTGTTCTGAAGACCTTCTGCCGTCAAGCTCTCACACCCAAGAGTTTCTCCTTGCTATCATGCCTTATTTGTATTGTCTGCAACTTCTTGTTTGTGAAGTCTTATCGCTGCAACTTCTTATTTGTGAAGTCTTATCTGTCCTGCCTTATTATAAACGTCATCTGTAATACTTACTTTATAATGTGCTGGAACGTAGGCCGCATCACCAAGACATCTTAGTTTCTTTACCATGAATTAACTTATCGCGCCACACACACACACACACACACACACACACACACACACACACACACACACACACACATTCGATCGCACTCACGGAAGTATACCCAACACGCATACTAATGCATACGCTTACCCATGCGCGAGCGCGCGCGTGCGCATTCACATACACACACGCGCGCGCGCGCACATACTCTCTCTCTCTCTCTCTCTCTCTCTTTGACAAACAGGCCTACACACGCGTACAAACGCACGCACACACGACGCACACGCGCGCGCCTGTTTCACTGGGCTGTATCCAATCCAGCAGTACTCCACCTCCTGTGGTAATAACAGAAGCAGGGGAGGATACGCAACGGCACAGAGAGACCGAGGATGGAAGGGAGAGGGGGAAGGGGAAGGGGGAAGGGGTGTAAGAAAAGCTTAGGGGGTAAGAGGAAAGGATCGTGGGAGAGGTCAGGGCGCGGGCTGGATGGGGTCATCACAGCCAGGTGGAGAGACCATCCCTACATACTTTAACCCCTTCCTTCCCTCTCTCTCCCCTTCCGCCCCCACTCTTCCCGCATCCCCTCTTCTCCATCATTCCTCCATCCCCCTTCTCTATTCTGTGGACATGGAAGGAGGTGTGTGTCTGTGTAATGTGGTGTGGTGTGCTGAGGTGTGGTGTGGTGTGTGTGTGTGTGTGTGTGTGTGCGCGCGCGTGCGTGCGTGCGTGCGTGCGTGCGTGCGTGTGTGTGTGTGTGCGGGATGGTGAAGAGCAAACGAACTCCGCTCCGCGGAGGCTCGAACCCATAAGTGCAGCAGCAGCATCACAGGACCTGGAGCCCGCCGCTCTACCATCTGGGCTACACCACTTGACCAGTCCGCTACCCTCTAACCTGACATACCCCACCGTCACAATCGCTTCAAATCCTACCAAACACATTCTAGAGTCGGCAAAAGAACTGTGAAGCTGTTTTACCCCGAGAGGCAGACTGCTGCAGGGCTGTAGACTGGGATGTCGAGTAAGGCCAAGCTGTAGGTCGGTGAGAACACACACAGCACACACACACTCACGATACTTCCTTCTTGCTCGCTTCCCTCGTCGTGTCTGCGGCGAGGTTGCTCCGATATTGCATTCAGTCTGTAGCCGCTTAGTTCCAACCAATCAGCGTTGTCTTTCATGAATATGTATGAAAGGGGAGGAGTCTTCTATTCATCGTTCGCGAGCATCGCGCGGGCTGAGATTATCCTGCACCAGTATCCAAGCCACCGGCTCTCTCTCTCTCTCTCTCTCTCTCTCTCTCTCTCTCTCTCTGTGGTATGCATGTGAGCAGTTCAGGGGACAAAAGGGGAGGAAACCAGCTATGATCCTTGAGGAAGAGAGCGAAAAGAAGGAAAACAGGTGTTATGAGGATCACGATGATTTCCCTGTTCTCCTAAGTGTAACTGGGTTCCCTGTTTTTCCTGAGAATAACTGTTCCCCCTGTTTTTCCTGAGTATAACTGTGTTCCCTGTTTTCCTGAGTATATAATTGTTCCCCGTTTCCTGAGTGTAACTGTATTCCCTGTTTTTCCTGAGTATAACTGGGTTTCCCTCTACACCCTGAGTATAGCCGTGTTGCTTGTTTTCCTGAGTGTAACTGTATTCCCTGCTTTCCTGAGTGTGAACTGGGTTCCCTCTTTACCTGAGTATAGCCATGTTGCTTGTTTTCCTGAGTGTAACTGTATTCCCTGTTTTTCCTGAGTATAACATTGTTCCCTGTTTTCCTAACAGTGTTCCCTGTTTTCCTGGGTATAACAGTGTTCCCTGTTCCCTGTTTTCCTGTGTATGGCTGTTTTCCCCTTTTTCCTGAGAATAACTGTTCCCTGTTTTCCTGAGAACAATATTCCCTGTTTTTTCCTGAGGATAATGTTCCCTGTTTTCCTGCTGAGAACAATATTCCTGTTTTTTCTGAGGATAATGTTCCCTGTTTTCCTGAGAACGATATTCCCTGTTTTCCTGAGAGCAATATTCCCTGTTTTCCTGAGAACAATATTCCCTGTTTCCTGAGGATAATGTTCCTTGTTTTCCTGAGTATAACTGTTCCTTGTTTTCCCAAGGATCACGATTGCTTTGCCAGATCCATTGTAAATAAATCTTATTCTTGTTATCCTGTAGAAATCAGGTATTACCTTCAGGGAACGTCAATAAAGCTGTTTTCAGCTTCGGACGTACCGTCAGCAAACAGGGTAAATAGATGTAACTGCTGTTTTCCTATTTCCGTTATTTTCTAGAGGAGACTAATGGTTTTCCCCCACACAGATATAAGGAAAGCAAAAATGATCATATGTGACCCCTGAGTATAAAAGGACGAAACACGTATATTCTCCGAAAAAAAATTATGAAAACAGTTATCATCTCCATGAAAAACCATCAACACAGTTATCATCCTCAGGAAAACCATGAACACAGTTATCATCCTCAGGAAAACCATGAACACAGTTATCATCTCCAGGAAAACCATGAACACAGTTATCATCCTCAGGAAAACCATCAACACAGTTATCATCTCCAGGAAAACCATGAACACAGTTATCATCCTCAGGAAAACCATGAACACAGTTATCATCATCAGGAAAACCATGAACACAGTTATCATCCTCAGGAAAACCATCAACACAGTTATCATCTCCAGAAAAACCATGAACACAGTTATCATCCCCAGGAAAACCATGAACACAGTTATCATCCTCAGGAAAACCACGAACACAGTTATTCATCCCCAGGAAAACCATGAACACAGTTATCATCATCCTCAGGAAAACCATGAACACAGTTATCATCCCCTG
Source organism: Conus betulinus (assembly GCA_016801955.1). Lineage (NCBI taxonomy): Eukaryota > Metazoa > Mollusca > Gastropoda > Neogastropoda > Conidae > Conus > Conus betulinus. The sequence continues at coordinate 211,231 of JADBJO010000042.1, read as the reverse complement.
GAAAACCATGAACACAGTTATCATCCTCAGGAAAACCATCAACACAGTTATCATCCTCAGGAAAACCATGAACACAGTTATCATCCCCAGGAAACCATGAACACAGTTATCATCCTCAGGAAAACCATGAACACAGTTATCATCCCCAGGAAAACCATGAACACAGTATCATCCCAAGGAAAACCATGAACACAGTTATCATCCTCAGGAAAACCATGAACACAGTTATCATCATCCTCAGGAAAACCATGAACACAGTTATTATCCCAAAGAAAGCCGTGAACATAGTTATAATCTCAAGGAAAACCATCAACACAGTTATCATCCCAGGGAAAGTCATCAACACAGTTATCATCTCCAGTAAAACCATGAACACAGTTATCATCCTCAGGAAAACCATCAACACGGTTATCATCTCCAGGAAAACCATCAACACGGTTATCATCCTCAGGAAAATCATCAACACAGTTATGATCCTCAGGAAAACCATCAACACAGTTATCATCCTCAGGAAAACCATCAACACAGTTATCATCCCCAGGAAAACCACGAACACAGTTATGATCCTCAGGAAAACCATGAACACAGTTATCATCCCCAGGAAAACCCATGAACACAGTTATCATCCCCAGGAAAACCATGAACACAGTTATCATCCCCAGGAAAACCATGAACACAGTCATCATCCTCAGGAAAACCATGAACACAGTCATCATCCTCAGGAAAACCATGAACGCAGTTATCATCCCCAGGAAAACCACGAACACAGTTAGCATCATCAGGAAAACCATGAACACAGTTATCATCACAAGAAAAACCATGAACACAGTTATCATCCTCAGGAAACCATGAATACAGTTATCATCATCCCCTGGAAAACCATGAAATACAGTTATCATCCCCCGGAAAACCATGAACACAGTTATCATCCCAGCGAAAACCATGAACACAGTTATAATCCTATCTTTTCCTGGAGCCTTTTCTTGGGAAAGTAGGCATTATAGGCTATGGCAACACATTAGCTTCCGAGGCCGATAATAGCTGTTTTTTCTCTGGAAATCAGCTATTATCCTTCAGGAAAACAGTATTATGCTGTTATTTCCGACAATCACAGCTGTTATCCTCCGGATAATAACTTCAAATCGTTTTCGCTGAGATAATTAATGTTTTCATCCGAAAGCGGTGCGCGTGCACGAACACATACAGTTTTCGCTGAGATAATTAATGTTTTCATCCGAAAAGCGGTGCGTGCACGAACAGACACACACACACACACACACACACACACACACACACACACACACACACACACAAAGGAAACCATGAACACAGTTATCATCCAAAGGGAACACACACACACACACACACACACACACACACACACACACACACACACACACGCACGCACGCACGCACCAGTTTTTATCCCACGAAGGACAACCAGAACAGTTATGATCCCCAACGAAAAGCGGAAACATTATTTTCCATCAGAAAACAGGAAAAGCTGTTGTGATCCAAAGGAAAATAGTTATGAATCCGAGCAAAGTAGTTGTAATCCTTCCCTGTTTTCCTTGTTTTTTCTCAAAGGAGGGGGTGGGGAGGGATAGTTTTCCCCCGAGGAAAACAGCCATTTTCGCCTATTGATGCGACTGTACTCCCATAACCGGCTTATAAATCTTCTGTTTTTCCTTAGAGCGCACAAATGAGAGGGACTCCTCCATTTCTAGCGCACACTATGCTGACGGTGTGTGTGTGTGTGTGTGTGTGTGTGTGTGTGTGTGTGTGTGTGTGTGTGTGTGTGTGTGTGTGTGTGTGTGCGTGCGTGCGTGCGTGCGTGCGTGGTGTGTGTGTGTGTGTGTGTGTGTGTGTGTGTGTGTGTGTGTGCGTGCGTGTGTGAGCTGACCTTCTAGTGGTGGGTGGCCAGCTCTTTCAGGAATGATGTCCGGATGCGGGTGACCGACTTTAAGTGCACAGTGTTGTAATTAAGGGAGTTCCAAACTACACTGGTACGTTAAAAAAAAACGACTATCTTTGAGTTCCAAACTACACTGGTACGTTAAAAAAAACGACTATCTTTGAGTTCCAAACTACACTGGTACGTTAAAAAACGACTATCTTTTAGCTCCAAACTACACTGGTAGGTTAAAATAAACGACTATCTTTGAGTTCCAAACTACACTGGCATGTTAAAAAACGACTTCTTCTAATAAATTCTGGATAGTAGGTCACTGGATAGTAGGTCACCAAATAGCAAGTCATGGAATAGTAGGTCACTGTATCGTAAGTCACTGGATAATAGTAGGTCACTGGATAGCAGGTCAGTATGGTGGGTCACTGGATAGTAGGTCATCGGATGGTGAGTCACTGGATAGTAGGTCATCGGAGGTCACTGGATGGTGGGTCACTGGATAGTAGGTCACTGGGTAGGTCACTGGAGAGTGATTAGTAGTCACTGGATAGTAGGTCACTGGATAGTAGGTCACTGGGTAGGATAGTAGGTCATTGGTGGTAAGTCACTGGATAGCAGGCCATAGGATCGTAGGTAACTGGATCGTAGGTAACTGGATGTAGGTCACTGGATAGTAGGTCACTGGATCGTAGGTCACTGGATAGTAGGATGGCAAGGTAGAGGTCGTGTGGCAATTGCTTCATGGCGGTGGTTTACAGGCAGTGGAAGGAGGCCTTGTTGTTTGTGCTCAGGATGGAGCATTTTATAGCGTTCCATTTCATTCTCCAAGGGCCGTCCAGACTTGGACTTTCTTCAGGCCCTGCGGCAAGAAAGGTGGTCATGAGCCAGTGGTGCTGGTGTCCCTGTGTAACGGGCAGTCGTCTGCCGGGAGGCGGACCAGTCAGGTGACTGCGTCATGGAGGTCGCTGATGTGACAGAGGAAAAGCAGGGGTCCCGGTACAGCCTGTGGAGGCACACCGGAGTCCTCACCGGTTGCCCCTGAGTTGCTTCCCTCCATGACGACCTGCACCGATCATTGCATCCGGAGTCATTGCAGCCAGGCGACCTGTAGTGCTATATTGACGTCACTCTTGGAGGAGCTTCCAATGTGGGACTACGGCATGCGAGAAGTGCAGTATAGGTACGTCGACCTGCCGGTCTTTGTCGAGTGAAGTCAGGAAGTGACCAGCTGTTGTCAGAGGCTGGGTGTCTATGAGCATCAAGTGATCAGCTGTTGTCAGAGGCTGGGTGTCTATGAGCATCAAGTGATCAGCTGTTGTCAGAGGCTGAGTGTCTATGAGCAGCCAGTGATCAGCTGTTGTCAGAGGCTGGGTGTCTATGAACAGCCAGTGATCAGCTGTTGTCAGAGGCTGAGTGTCTATGAGCATCACGTGATCAGCTGTTGTCAGAGGCTGGGTGTTTATGAGCATCAAGTGACCAGCTGTTGTCAGAGGCTGGGTGTCTATGAGCAGCCAGTGATCAGCTGTTGTCAGAGGCTGGGTGTCTATGAGCATCAAGTGACCAGCTGTTGTCAGAGGCTGGGTGTCTATGAGCATCAAGTGACCAGCTGTTGTCAGAGGCTGTGTGTCTATGAGCAGCCAGTGATCAGCTGTTGTCAGAGGCTGGGTGTCTATGAGCATCAAGTGATCAGCTGTTGTCAGAGGCTGGGTGTTTATGAGCATCAAGTGATCAGCTGTTGTCAGAGGCTGGGTGTTTATGAGCATCACGTGATCAGCTGTTGTCAGAGGCTGGGTGTCTATGAGCATCAAGTGACCAGCTGTTG
>JADBJO010000042.1:195000-205000 GCA_016801955.1 Conus betulinus | reverse complement strand
GAGACAGAGAGAGAGAGAGAGAGAGAGAGAGAGAGAGAGAGAGAGGTGTTGCTAGTTTTCCAAAGAAGATCAGTGGTAAGTGTACAGGTGTGCAGTTGGTGGTGTCAGTGCGGTGTGACAACTGTCCCATCCATTCCCACTCCCGCCTTCTCTCCTGTTAATGTTTGAATCTGCTTATTGAGGAATTATGGCATGTGCATATCATAATGTGCTGTGGTGATGGTGTGTGCGTGTGCTTGTGTGTGGACGTGTGTATGCACGCACATGCGCGCGTGCGTGCGTGTGTGCGCGCGCACGCTTGTGTGTGTGTGTGTGTGTGTGTGTGTGTGTGTGTGTGTGTGTGTGTGTGTGTGTGTGTGTGTGTGTGTGTGTGTGTGTGTGTGTGTGTGTGTGTGTGTGTGTGTTTGCCTGCCTGCCTGCCTACACGTAGGCACGCACACACATGTAGCCTATGTGCATGTGTGTGTGTGTGTGTGTGTGTGTGTGTGTGTGTGTGTGTGCACGCGCGTGTGGATGTGTGTGTGTGTTTGTGTGCGTGTGAGAGTGTGTGCGCGCGCGCATATGCCCGTGTGGACGTTCATGTTTGAATGTTCTGTTGTACATTGATGGGTGAATTTTTGTAAGTATGTATGGTCAGTAGATTATCTAAATGTGCCCAACGTCTCTGTGATTTTTTAAAAATTGTCTGTGGTATTCACTGCCTCATTTCTTTCCCTGTCATTGGCTTTTTTCTTACGTGACGGCATAGTGTAGAACGGCTTGAGGCTGATCCGTTTTGCCCTCAATGAAAATAGTCATATTCGCAGTACTCTCTCTCTCTCCTCTCTCTCTCTCTCTCTCTCTCTCTCTCTCTCTCTCTCTTGCTGGCCTATACCATTTCACCTGTGGTGGTTGTCGACGTTACACCTGACAAACTGAAGGGTCGGTCAATCCTCAGTGCCTTTGCCATGCGACCATGCTCAAATCACTCAGCAAGGGACAAACTTGCAACTGGAGTCGAGACGTTGTTCAACTCACAGAGCAGGGCAACCAACGGACCTCACCATGGCACGTCAGCTAGACCCAGAGCAAACAAGGGCCAGCGAAGCAGACAGCGCTGATCAGCCAGGGGCCGCCCTCACTGGCAAACCCCGTGAGGACGGCCTACACAGCGGCGGTCAAAGGGAATCGGTGTCAGTTTGTTCCTGGCCAACACGAGCCGCGGTTAGGTGCGTTGTGGAGTGGACCAAGTCTCGGTGTTTCCTTTGTTCCGATCTCTCTCTCTCTCTCTCTCTCTCTCCAGCTTTCTTCTCTTCCCACGCAAGCAACATCTCACCCGTCGCCCACGACTCGTCGCTGTGGATTTCGGACGAACAGAACAGTTTGCTGTTAAAAAAAAAAAAAAAAAAAAAAAATGTCCGCACCGGAAATAATGTTCACTGCAAAGAGCAATACTCTCTCTCTCTCTCTCTCTCTCTCTCTCTCTCTCTCTCTCTCTCAACGTATATGCATACTCTGCACACACACACACACACACACACACACACACACACACACACACACACACACATACACACACGCGCGCGCGCGCGCACCCAGATTCACACAACGCACACACACACACATGCACACACGCACGCACGCACATACGCACACACACACACACACACACACACACACACACGCACGCACGCACGCACGTACATATGCACGTACGCACGCACACACACGCACGCGCGCGTGCAATGCACAAAACGTATTCATCACGCATTAATGCACGTATGCATGCACGTATGGACGACACACATGTGCACACACATGGGAGACATAAGCAAACACACACATACATACATACACGCGGGCGAGCCCTTACACACACACACACACACACACACACACACACACGGGCGCGCGCCATATACACACGCCCACACACAACTGCATAACAACGAGGGTCCTAGAGCCCACCTACGGTCCACCTAGGTTCTAGCTAGATCCAGCTAGCTAGTAACTAAAGGCAGTCCGTGAGAAGTGGAAAGACTGTCAAGCAAATGGAGAAAAGTTTTCAGACAGCATCTCTCTCGACACGTGTGTGTGTGTGTGTGTGTGTGTGTGTGTGTGTGCCAGACACACACAGACAGAGAGGACAGACAGACCAATAAGAAGCAAGCAAACGCAAGCGCACACGCACACACACACACACACACACACACACACACACACACACACACGCACGCACACACACACACACAGAGGTGCACATACACGTACGCACGCACCCACATATACATACACAGAGTGCGCACACACGCACGCACACATACACAAAAGCAAGCGCGCACATATTTTCAGCAAAACGAACACAAAAGAAAGGAAGGCGCGCGCGCAGGAACTGACACAAGCAATGGCTGGGACTGGACGACTGTTAGCAGGGGAGGTAAAGACAGCCCGAGAGGAAGCGGGAAGATTATATTTTCAAATCACCTCTCACTCTCTCTCTCTCTCTCTCTCTCTCTCTCTCTCTCTCTCTCTCTCTCGTGTGTGTATGTGCGTGCGTGCGTGCGTGTGTGTGTGTGTGTGTGTGTGAGAGAGAGAGAGAGAGAGAGAGAGAAGATAGAGAAAGAGAGAGAGAGAGTGTGTGTGTGTGTGAGAGAGAGAAATGAATGCTTTATCAGTATGCCTTGGCCCTTATGAAGGAGTGTGAGACCGTAACTGTTAGACTGTCTGATAGACAGGTCGTTACGTAGACAGACAGATTAGATGGATGGATCGATCAATCGATCGACAGATGGATGGATGGATGGACAGACAGACGGACAGACAACAGATTGAATGATTGATAATCTTTGTTTTTCAAAGGTAAGAGGTAAGCAAGAAAATTCTGCTCATCTGCCTGGCTCTTGTCCCCTCATGGACAAAGCGTATTAACATACAAACAATGTGAAACAATGGAGACCTGATGACCACACCCACACACACACACACACACACACACACACACACACCACTTAGTATATAACATTCCTATGCGGAGAGAGGATACAGGAAGCGTCAGTGACCGTGACAGTATCATCAGCGAACAGCACGGCCTGAGGAGGACTGAACAGCGCGTCATCAGGCATCCTGCTGAAGGCCACCAGCGCAGCATATTCATATTCAGTATTCTTGTTCATGAAGCAGGACTGGCTTTCGGAGTAGTATGGAAAAAAGAGTTAATGTTGTTGCAGAGAGAGAGAGAGAGAGAGAGAGAGAGTCACATATACAGAGACATTATAGTGACCAGGAAAGAAGAAATAAGAAGTAGAAAGCAGACATGAGAAACGAGAGAGAGAAGGTAACACCATTATCCATCCCACACGCCCTACCCTAACCCACCCCCTCAAAAGATCATAGGATGAAATCAGCTGTATGCTGAGTCACACATGTCTACTGCATCAGTACATTATCAATCTTTCTCATCGTGACATTTGCATACACTGACATGGCGTGTTCAATCATCACCAGCAGAAAATAATTTTGAAACAGTAGTACTTGTAAATGTGACATGACAATTGCCAGCCACACCATCCTGTTTTAACCCCCTCCACCGCCCCCCCCCCCCCCCCCCCCCCCACCCCACACACACACTTTTTTTTTTAACTCCTTCTCTCTCTGTTTGTCTTACAAACTGCAAATAAGGTTTTATCTACATCATTTTTCAGTCTCCACCCTCACCCCTCAAGCCCATCATCCTCTCACACTCTTCCTTCAGTCTGTGGGGCTTACGTTTGTGTTTACTGGATGACAATGGGACAGAGAAATGTGATGTCACCATAGAAAGGTCGCCCGCTTCACTCCCCCTCCTCTCGCCCACTCCTCCTCCTTCGCTCATCTGGTTGGTGGTCGCTCATGGTGTGAGCTGGGCCACGCATTCTCTGCCTTGTTGCTTCAGAGGCGGCGGCGGCTTAATCTCCCCCTTTCCCTTCCTTTCCTCCTTCACCATGATCATGGGAAAGATGGCCCAGCGACTTATCACAGGTGCAGGCAACATAGCTTTGTTTATTTGCATATAGGCTAAGCACGTCTCCAGCATATGACAGATTGTCTTCTCGAATCATCAACACAAATTACCTCACACTGTAGGTGGTGGGGGATGACTGTCCCGTTCTAGACAAACCTCCCCTCAGATTACTACACACACACACACACCTCTTTCTATTGTGATATTATTGGCTGTCGTGTATTTCTGACAGCCTGTCGATCAGACAGGCATCAGAGACCGGATGTGTAGCTTAGCACACAAAAAGGGGAAACAAAGTCTCCTCACTTCGCTGCTCCACAGAAAGCTGTAAGGCTGATCATCAACAATCAACAGACACAGGTGTTGCCAGATAGGGGAAGGTTTATCTCTCCCACTCCTAGATCTCCTGTCAGCTTTCACTGATCAACCCAAGAAGAAGTGCAAACTAAACTAAGTTTCTAGGTCTAGAGACAATGCAATCCTTGTCTGTTTGCCACATGTTTTAACAGTATAACTTCAAGCCAGTACTTGGTGACATCTATCAACATAATGAATGAGTATTCTATCGTAATAGTTTAACTCTTTGCACAACTTGGTAAAAACTGTTAAGATGCTTGATTAACATTCTATTTCAACATTATAACTTTTGCCAGAATTCAATACTATCTGTCCAGATGATCATTGAATGCTGTCTTTTGACAAGATAACAGTATGCCTATACTGGTGAAAATGTTCAGGTGATCTATAAATACTGTTGAATGTCTTAATGCTTTGCAATAGGTGACTCTAATCAACATGTGTACATGGGCTTAGTGTTTTCCAAGTTACTTTAGCTGAAGTTCTGATCAAACTTGAAGAGTTGTGCATCTTCAATTGTTTAGCATTTTCTGACTGTCTCCTGCTACTTGTTAAAATCCCCTCGAAGTCTGAGTAAAAAAAATTATGGCAGAGATATTACGCGCTAGTTTAACCTTTGCTGGCTGACATCTCACACATCTTCTGAAAGCCAGAGGACAAGTGTGAGAACTCATCAAGCCAGATTCAGCTACTTAACTACAAAGCAGGTTCTGTCACGTGGTCATATCCTGAGTGTTCAGTCTCTTCCTGGTCTTCCTGGGCTTCCTGCAACTGGCCCAGCACAGGATGAAGAATCCACACCACCACGTGGCCAAGCAGACCCAAACCGTCCAGCCTGCCTAAACAGAAGGTGGACCTGTCGCCAGCAACTAGAGATAGATCCACACACCTCTCCAGCTGGAAAAAAAAAGGCTAAGTGCTTGAAAACTCCTTGGACATCAACTCAAGTTATCAAAACATCCCCTCGCTTTATGATGAGATAAAGAAAAATGTCAGCCCAAACAAAGACCGGCTTGACTGAAGATCTGATTTGTACTTGTTACAGAAGTAAAGTTGGTGTGTGAAAGTGCACTGATCTGTTGTCGGTCATTTGTCGTTCATACATTATTTCATGTTTGAACTCATCTCTAATTCTGTCCGTCACTCGGAGCACAAGCAGTTTTAATGCACCAGCCTAGGGACAATTATTCCTGAGCCACCCTTGAGTATTTGAACAGTCCCGAGAAAAAAAATAGAGGTCCACATCTGCCACCTTTACTCGTCGCATGTAGGCCCTGAATGAAAGGCCAACACCACTTTCTGAAGCTCCACCACCGTCATCTTGGGCAGTGTACCCAGTCTGTAGGAGACCAGGGTCAGTGTTGGCTGTCAGCCTGAAGTTTTTCTCTCAAGAGAGAATCTTTCTTCGGGGTGGAGGGGAGGAGAGGGGGGGGGGGGGGCGTAAGTGACACGACTGACACCCATCACCATCTACTCCTTCTCTCTCTCACACACACACACACACACACAACACACACACTTTAACGTCACCAGTTTACGTCATTTTTTTCCACGCACAGCTTTCAGCCCCTCAAGCTCATTCTCCTCTCACTCCCTACCTCCTTCTGTCTGGCCTGACTGTGCTCCATGCCCACACAAAACTATGACGGAGCTCTGACGACAGATGTTGCAGAGAAGTCTGACGTCACTGGGGCACAGGTCTTTGCCACCTCTCTTTTTTCTTCCCCTAAATAAGAAGGGAATAGGAAGAAAAGGAGAGGCGGCAAGGACCTGTGCCACAGTGACGTCAGAATTCTCTACAACATATGTCGTCAGAGCTCCGTCTTATTTAGTGCCATGACGGACACGACGGTCTCCTGCGCCACACAAGCCACTACAAAGGCCGCCAGAGTCACCATGCTTCCTCACGCCCTTCATGTCCCCACATGTCATGCACATGGTGGACGACGTGACTTCACACAGCGAGGCAAAGGCTGAACACTGCAAACATCTGACAACCGTCATCTTTGGTCAGAACTGCATTTGGTCACACTGCACATGTTGGGAAGTGTCTGTTTCATTTCAGATGACTAGCACACACCCCACCCCCCTCAAACACACACACCGTAGAGATTTTCATTGGATGTTATATTCCTCTGACAAGCTGCCAATCAGACTCAGAAACGTGGTGGGTAGCTTAACCCTCTGAAAAAGTGAAACCAAGCCCCACAATTTAACTATGCCACCAAAGGCCATAAGACAGGAAATTGCGTCAGTCTTTCGTTGAGTCTATTTCTAATCCTGTCACTCGGAGTTCAAACATTTAAAGTGCATAAGCCTTTGGTAAATTACTCCTGAGCCATTCGTAGGTATTTGTACCTAAGAAAGAAAAGATATTTCACTGACTAGTACTTGAAATTTTCCCCTTCCACGGCAGAGGTTAATTTTGGTAGAAAAAAAAAACTCTGTAGTTTGATAGATAAAGCATTCTGAGTCATTACCCTAGAAGACCAGACGTTCCAACTTCACTCGTCGCAAAATACTTGTTTTAAACAAGAGTTTTATTATCCAATTTCTTGAATTCACACTGAATTTGGATTGAATAGTTTATGAATAATGAAAGGAAGGGCAGAGCACAGCTTCGCCATGTAGTCTCTGACCAGAACTGACCTTCACAGCACCATCTTCAATGTCCTCAGCCATCAGCATGAATAGAAAGTCTAAAATTCCGAGCCCCTTCATACCCTGCTCTCGCGGTGACCTACGTTTCGATCTCCTCACCACGTCTAAGCCCTCAACGACTTTGTGTCGAGGTCATCGGTATCGGACAGGGTCATCGGAACTGTCGTTGGACAGGCGTGATGGCGCCCTTAAGAGGGGGGACACCAGAGGAAGTGGACAGAGCCCTTCCGCTTTTTTTTTGGGGACACTCGCAACGCTAGTTCCGCGACTATACAATTATTGTAGTCAGTATGAGCCTCAGTAGGTGGTGTCCCACATGGGCTGGATCAGAACAGCCACCTCTGAACACCACCGAAATGATCAGGCAGCAGTGCAGTGTCTTCTCTGGAGGGTTGCCTCATGACGACTTGACTTTGCCTGCTACATGCGGACTCCCCTGCGCCGCCGGGGCTGCAGCCAGACGAAGCCACATGTGGCTGTGGAAGAGAGTGTGTGGGCGGCGTAGGAAATAGCACTCGGTAAAGTCGCACGGAAAATCAGTTAGCAATGATGAATAAATAAATAGATAAATAAAATAAATAAATGAATAAATGAATGAAATAATGTTTTAAAAAAATAAAATAAATAGAAAAATAAATAGATGAAGAAATGAAAAAAAAAACCGTGACATAACCTTACTCACACAACCATTTCAGCTTCATTTATTCGATGTTTCTGGTGTGTGTGTGTGGGGGGGGGGGGGGGGGGGGGGGGGGGGGGGGGGGGGGGGGGGGGGGGGGGCGTATGTATATGATGGGGCGATGGGAGATGTTTTTGTTTGCGATAGTCGTTATGTTCGTACTGTATCGAGGAACTGTTTATTGAAAATAATGTGAATACTATACGAAAAGCACACATAAATTGTTTTTAACTATTACCTGCTGAAACTTTCGCTTTCGTCAGTTTGCTGCAAGTCGATCAGTGGAAAAACAGTATCATCTCAAAACTTGGAACTTGCAGTGTGTGTGTGTGTGTGTGTGTGTGTGTGTGTGTGTGTGGGCGGGGGGGGAGGGGGGGGGGACAGAGAGAGATTTCATCCGAATGTGATTAGAGACCTGTGTGCCTCAGGATTTTATTCAAAATAAAAACTGAAAATTGGCGACAGTGCAACTTTGTGTTCAAGATTTGGGCTTTCTGATACATCTCGGAAATGTTCAAAATGGAGAGTACTCTTCAATGTCGTTCTCTTTGACATATTTCCCCAATCGTACTCGCATTAATCGGTTCGTGGTCGCATTTCCGGGGAGGGGGCAGAGAGAGAGAGGTGGAGAGTTTATGATCCCTGCATGAAGCAAATCATTCGTCCTGTGATTAGAGAGACAAACAAAGGCCGACTTCAGTGAGTAAACAGGAGAAAAAACAAAAAGAACAGCAACAGCAGCTGCAGCAGCAGCAGCAGAGCAGAAGTAACGAGTGGGTACGACATCGCTCTCCATCCCCCGCCTGACGAAAGCGTGGAATTTGCACCGGCACTGTTCCCACTCTGCACCGCGCGCGCTGTGAGCAACAGACGTGCCGCCAACAGTCCTGCAGAGCCTGCCGACACTTGTGTGCCACGCCTGGCTCTGTCAGCAGGTGAAGGGCACGGAGTCCGCTCCATATCCCCGCATCTCTCTGTTCCTACATCTCTGTGCTTTCCACGTCTCTTTGTTCCCACGTCTCTATGTTCCAACATCTCTGTGTTCCCATCATTTGTGGGGCACAGAGATTTGGACAAGTGGAACCACGAATTCAAAAAACATCATTCAGTGTGGCAAAGACCTGGCGTAACGCACGAGGGCAGGTCTGTAATGCTGAATCCCAGTAAATTGTCTGGCATCGTCCCAAGTTGGCCAGATTCCAGTCTGATGCGTTATTGTAAAAGACGGGCCTGCTCCCATGTTTCCATCTATTGTTGTTCATTAGCTGTGTCTGAAATGGCAAGCATTTGGTGACAAGGAGCTCTCTCCATAGTCCACCCTGTTTCACTTTGGAACCAGTCGCTGGCGATTCCTTCCTCCTTTCCGGGTGGCTCAGTGATCTCTCACCGCTTCGCGTTGCACAGTCGTCTGGTGGAATAGACTGGGCCCATAGAGCTTTCTCCGCCACTTGTGGCCGGCAGATGTCTGTAGCAGAGGCTCATTCAGCAGGATGGTTGTGCCCGGCCCACCTCCCGGGGTTCTCATTTCTGGATCAGGATCGGCTGCCTCGAAAATAGAACTGCGAAGTTTTTGTTCAGCACTGTCGGCCGTTACAGGCGACACACAGGGAGCAGTTCCGTCTCTTCGCCATTGCCGTACCGGAACAGGTTCAGCAGAAACTGCGTTTTTGAGCAAGAAGAGCTCACTCTCGTTATTTTGCTTTTCATGGTTAGTCGATCTTGTTTGTGGTTCAAGATTTTCGGAATTATTTTTCGCCTTGTAAAACACAACAGCATCATGATCATGCCTGTAACACGTTGCCTACTGGATCTGATAAAAATATGAAAGTGAGCACAAAATGCTGAAAGTGACAGGCTAACTGTGGTGAACTACCACCACACCGTGATCATGAAGTGAGCACAAACTGCTGAAAGTGACAGGCTAACTGTGGTGAACTACCACCACCCCGTGATCATGTCACGGTCTGTCAGTTTGTTTGATGCAAGTACAAAACACATAAGGAACTACAACAACGAAAAATACAACAAATCTGGCCACTAGCTCGTCGGATCAATTTGCAAACACTCAGGAACTCTCTCCATGCTCCTGGATTCAACAGTCTCAACTTCTCGATTGAAATACTTTTCCCACTCCATGAATACCGTGCCTTGTTTGCTTTCCGCGACAGAGGAGTTACCCGCCGAGTCTCGCAAAGCTCTTTACGCATGTGTGCTGTCTGAAAGTGTTAAACAGTATATTTGGTGCCAGCATCGCTACAAGACAGTGGTGCGCTTCAAGCTAATGGTACCTGAATCCACTTTTCATCAATACTCTCAATCCGCCA
>JADBJO010000042.1:185000-190000 GCA_016801955.1 Conus betulinus | reverse complement strand
CCTTATCCTGTGTACCTATGTCTATGTCCCCACGTCCATATATCCATGTCTGCGTCCTTATGCTGTGTACCTATGTCCCCATGTCCCCACGTCCATATATTTGTCCCCATGTCTGCGTCCTTATGCCTGTGTACTTATGTCTATGTCCCCACGTCCATATATCCATGTCTGCGTCCTTATGCCTGTGTACCTATGTCTATGTCCCCACGTCCATATATCCATGTCTGCGTCCTTATGCCTGTGTACCTATGTCTATGTCCCCCCACGTCCATATATCCATGTCTGCGTCCTTATGCCTGTGTACCTATGTCTATGTCCCCACGTCCATATATCATTCTCTGCGTCCCCACGGTCATGTCTCCATATCTGTATCTCCATGGTCGTGCCGCTTTTGTTTAAGTCCTCGGTCTGTCTCTCATGTCTTTGTTTCCATGTCTAGATGATCACATCTGTGTCTTCATGTACGTGTCCACTGATTAATGTCCCACGTCTAAGTTCCCATGCCTGTGTCTCCATGTCTATGTGTTCCCTATGCCTGTGTCTCCATGTCTATTGTTCCCTATGCCTGTGTCTCCATGTCTATGTGTTCCCTATACCTGTGTCTCCATGTCTATGTTTCCCTATGCCTGTGTCTCCATGTCTATGTGTTCCCTATGCCTGTGTCTCCATGTCTATTTCCCTGTGCCTGTGTCTCCATGTCTATGTGTTCCCTATGCCTGTGTCGCCATGTCTATGTGTCCATGTTCATGGCCCCATGTTTGGGTCCCTATGCCTGTGTCTCCATGTCTATGGGTTCCCTATGCCTGTGTCTCCATGTCTATGTGTTCCCTATGCCTGTGTCTCCATGTCTATGTGTTCCCTATGCCTTTGTCTCCATGTCTATGTGTTTCCCTATGCCTGTGTCTCCATGTCTACGTGTTCCCTATGCCTGTATCTCCATGTCTATGTGTTCCCTATGCCTGTGTCTCCATGTCTATGTGTCCATGTTCATGGCCCCATGTTTGGGTCCCTATGTCTGTTTCTCCATGTCTATGTGTCCCTATGTCTTTGTCTCTATGTCTGTGTGTTCCCTATGCCTGTGTCTCCATGTCTATGTGTTCCCTATGCCTGTGTCTCCATGTCTATTATGTGTTCCCTATGCCTGTGTCTCAATGTCTATGTGTTTCCCTATGCCTGTGTCTCCACATCTACGTGTTCCCTATGCCTGTGTCTCCATGTCTATGTGTCCATGTTCATGGCCCCATGTTTGGGTCCCTATGTCTGTGTCTCCATGTCTATGTGTCCCTATGTCTTTGTCTCTATGTCTATGTCCCCATGTCCATGTCCACATTTCTATTCTCCACGTCTGTCACTATGTGTCTCTATCTCTATGTCCCCATGTCCATGTCCACATTTCTATTTTCCATGTCTGTTACTATGTGTCTCTAGGTCTATGTCCCCATGTCCATGCCCACATTTCTATTTCTCCACGTCTGTCACTATGTGTCTCTAGGTCTATGTCCCCATGTCCATGTCCACATTTCTATTTCTCCATGTCTGTCACTATGTGTCTCTAGGTCTATGTCCCCATGTCCATGCCCACATTTCTATTTCTCCACGTCTGTCACTATGTGTCTCTAGGTCTATGTCCCCATGTCCATGTCCACATTTCTATTTCTCCACGTCTGTCACTATGTGTCTCTAGGTCTATGTCCCCATGTCCATGCCCACATTTCTATTTCTCCACGTCTGTCACTATGTGTCTCTAGGTCTATGTCCCCATGTCCATGCCCACATTTCTATTTCTCCATGTCTGTCACTATGTGTCTCTAGGTCTATGTCCCCATGTCCATGTCCACATTTCTATTTCTCCATGTCTGTCACTATGTCCCCATGTCCATGCCCACATTTCTATTTCTCCATGTGTGTGTTTCACTATGTTTATGTCTGCACGTCTATGTGTCCCCAAGCCTATGCATCTCCATGTGTGCGTCAAAATGCCAATGTGTACCGATGTCTGTGTGTGTCCTGCGACTGTTGATCCGGTGATGGCTGATGCCGTTGTTGTAGGCGTACATCCTCAGGTAGAGATACCATGCAGCTGTTCTTGTTCGTTCAGTTCCTGCATCACTATCATTCCAAAGCCGTTGGGAAGCCCTGCGGAGATCGGGAAGTTGGGATGTGTCGATACTCATGTCCTTGGGTTTAGTGATTTTTCACAGTGGGTCACGCCTTGTCTACAGCTGTTTGACAAATGGTCACAAATCGTTATTATTACACTCTATCTTAATGTGATCTCCGCCTATCATTCACATGCAATATATTGCTGTCTGGTTCCATGTCAGCCACTGTGTGTTCACCTGGCAGGCTGTGGTGTATTACACCTTGACAGACGTGTGCCAAAACAAAGGCAGACTGACTTGAGTCGAAACAAAAGCGGACAGACGTGAGTCAAAACAAAGGCTGACAGTCGCGGGTCAAAACACAAAGGCAGACAGTCGCGGGTCAAAAAGAAGGCAGACAGATGTGGGTCAAAACAAAGGCAGACAGACGTGGGGCAAAACGAAGGCAGACAGACGTGGGTCAAAACGAAGGCAGACAGACATGGGTCAAAACAAAGGCAGACAACATGCAGCAAACTCAACAAGCCCCGGAGGACAAAGGGGCGCCAAAACGAGGTTCACTTGACCTACATTCCTCACGCTGACATAACTGTACCTGGTTTGTTTTCCAACACCACCACAAATGTGTGTGTGTGTGTGTGTGTGTGTGTGTGTGTGTGTGTGTGTGTGTGTGTGTGTGTGAGAGAGAGAGAGAGAGAGAGAGAGAGAGAGAGAGAGAGAGAGAGAGAGAGAGCATAAAATTAATGTGCATACAAGCGCATTGTATGTCCGTGCGTGCGCGCGCTCTGTGTGTGTGTGTGTGTGTGTGTGTGTGTGTGTGTGTGTGTGTGTGTGTGTGTGTGTGATCATATATGTGCATACAAGCGCATTTTGTGTGTGTGTGTGTGTGTGTGTGTGTGTGTGTGTGTGTGAGCACTCCTTCCGGTGCCTGGTTTGACCTGGGGGCCATCTAGCGGCTGATCTGATGCAATCAAAAGACGTGATGAGTTGTCTTTCCTTTCAGCAACATGAGGCACTCCCTCTGTGTGGGTGGGAAAATGTGAAATATTTGTTGCAAGTATTTCGTCAAAGCGTAACTGATAGCAGACGGCAAAACTGGCTTGAACATATTCAAGTAAGTGGTAAGTGTTGATGGTAGAGAAAGTTTAAATCACCCAATGATTGCGAAATGTATCGTTCACTTGATATTGACAAACCTATTAAAAATTACATGACGAAGTTCAGATTTGGTATTTCAGACATCGCAGTGCATTGTCAATGGTAAAATGTTGTTTCTGACAGCAGTCTGATGTGCCCACTAAGTAAAAAGTCAAATGATGACGAAATATACTTTCTGTTCTGCCCTGCTCTGGCAGGAATATACTCCATCTAAATAGTATGCAAATCAATGTCAGTTTCGTATAATTCTGCTAATGTTGAACAAAAATCAAAACATTGTGAGGAATTTGTGCACATAATTATTTGAATAGAGCCTTTAAGAGGCGTGCTGTTATGTTTCGTTAATAAATTATTGAAATGCCTATCACATAAACACTCATCCTAGTATGAAATTGATATCTGACCAGCCGCCATGGCGAAGTAGTTAGCGTTGCGGATTCCCGGCTGGGAGGTCGTGGGTTCGATTCCCATCAGAGTCATGTGGGATTTTCCTTCCCCGACCGGCTCCTACCCAGAGTTGAGTTTGCCACGGGCTCAGTTAGGAAGACTGGGACAACACCTTCGAGTTTCATCCACCACTTTAATGGATGCGTCTCTGAGAGTGTTGCTCAAATTTCCTGACCAACATTGCACATATCTTTCGGGCCTGATTGACGCCGGGATGTATTATGAAGGGAAGCGTAGAGTACCGCCCTGTCATGCAGTGTCAGACCGGAATGGAAATCCGTAGCATCATCTTCATCATCCTCATTCTCATCGATCAGTATAAAAAAAAAAGGCTCAAATTCGGTGGCCCTTCATGCCAAACTCTTATGGTGACCTCAGTTTCGATGTACTCAAAGATTTTACCTTAATGGCCACGACCACAGAGATGTTACCTTAATGGCCACGACCACAGAGATTTCGCTTAATGGCCACGACCACAGAGATGTTACCTTAATGGCCACGACCACAGAGGTGTTACCATAATGGCCACGACCACTAAGATTTTACCTTAATGGCCACGACCACACAGATTTTACCTTAATGGCCACGACCACACAGATTTTACCTTAATGGCCACGACCACAGGAGGATTTCGCAACAATGGCCACGACCACAGAGATGTTACCTTAATGGCCACGACCACAGAGATGTTACCTTAATGGCCCACGACCAAGAGTGTTACCTTTATGGCCACGACCACAGAAATTTCGCCTCAACGGCCACGACCACAGAGATGTTACCTTAATGGCCACGACCACGGAGATTTTCCCCTCAATGGCCACGCCCATAGAGATTTTGCCTCAATGGCCACGACCACAAAAATGTTACCTTAATGGCCATGACCACAGAGATGTTACCTTAATAGCCATGACCACAAAGATGTTACTTTAATGGCCATGACCACAGGGATTCTACTTCAATGGCCACGACCACAGACATTCTTATGGCCATGACCACAGAGATTTTACCCTTAATGGTCATGACCACTGAGATTTTACCTTAATGGCCACGACCACAGAGATGTTACCTTTATGGCCATGGCCACGGAAAGTTCGCCTCAACGGCCACGACCACAGAGATGCTACCTTAATGGTCACGACCACAAAGATGTTACCCTAATGGCCACGACCACAGAGATCTTACCTTAACGGCCATGACCACACACATTCTACTTCAATGGCCACAACCACAAATATTCTACCTTAAAAGTCATAGCCTCAGACATTCTACTTCGATGGCCACGACCACAGATAT
>JADBJO010000042.1:177500-182500 GCA_016801955.1 Conus betulinus | reverse complement strand
GAAGCACTGTCTCCACCTGCCTTTTCAGCAGTCCTGTACCACCCTAGGAGGCCTGCGCTGTGTTGACGATGGGTACAGGCAGCGCAGGCCTCCAAGGGTGGTACAGGACTGCACAAAAGGCAGGTGGAGACAGTGCTTCTCTGGGTCCTCCCCAGCACCTTCGGGTGTTTCTTTTTCTTCTGCCTTCTAATCCATCTGTGCGAGCTTCCTTCATAGTGTACAGATGGATTGGAAGGCAGGTAACAACTGGCCCACACATAAGCAGAAAAAGACCTAGGAGTGGTGATTGACAGGAAACTCCTTCAGGAACCATGTTGAACAAGCCACGGCTAAAGCAAACCGAACACTGGGAGTCATAAGGCACACGTTCGACTACCTCTCCAACCGTACATTTGTCCAACTGTACAAAACACTGGTACGACCCATGCTGGAATACGGGCACTCCGTCTGGCACCCATCCCAAGAGACACTCCAAAAGGACATTGAAGGCGTACAACGAAGGGCCACAAAGTTGATAGGGAGGCTCAAAGACAAACCCTACTCTGAACGCCTGAAAATACTGAAACTGCCCAGCCTAGAATATCGCAGACAAAGAGGTGACATGATTGACACCTACAAGTACCTCACTGGGCTCTACACCACCTCTAGGCCGCAACTTGAACTCTACAGTGGGGCGAGAAACCAGAGGGTATAGTCTAAAACTGGCAAAACGCCGCTCCAGACTACAACTACGAGGCTCCTACTTCTCCCAGAGGATAGTGTCTTTGTGGAACAGCCTACCTGAGACAGTCACTGAGGCACACAATGTCAGCACGTTTAAGGGTAGACCTGACGCCCCACTGGGCCAACCTCCCAATCCTGTATGATGTGGAATGCAGTCAGTGAGCAACATGTAACCAGTGGAAATATCGACATTAACCAACTGGCCACACCTGCTGCACAGTGCCAGAAGTTTCTATCGAAGGAAAGTGAACAGACCTAAACGGCCTTCAACACTAAATTTCAAGTCCAGTTCAAGACATAGTATGTTCATGACATGACCTAGCCATCCTGAAGACCTACAGTGTGGGCATGATGCACACCTCTATGACATAGTGTAGCCGTGTTGTATCCACTAAAACATGGTGTAGCCACGTTATCTATGCCTGAGATATGGTGTGGCCGTGTTGTGTACCATGAAAACAGTCTAGCTGTGATGTGACAAGTGCCAGCCACATCATCCTTTACACACACCCCCCCCCCCGCTTTTTCCTCCCTCCGCCCGTCTCTCTCTCTCTCTCTCTCTCTCTCTCTCTCTCTCTCTCTCTCTCTCTCTCTCTACAAGCGATAATTAGGATTATCATCAATCTACGTCATTTTTCAGTCTCTACCCCTCACCCACCACCTCCTCCTCCTCCTCCTCTCACACTCTTCCCTCAATCTGTCGGGCTTACGTTTGATGTTAACTGGATGGCATTGGGACACAGAAGTGTGATGTCACTATAGAGCGAGTTGACCCTTAACCCCCCTTCTCTCTCCAGTCCTCCCTCATTTATCTAATGGTGCACGTGATTGCTCATGGCTGAAACAAGGGCCGCGTGCTGTTTTGTGTACTTCTGAGAAGCTGTCACTCTCCCTCTGTCACTCCCATCCCCAGACGCACCCTGGCATTGCGCAAACCACCCGTGCATGATGCAATGACATGGAGCAAGCAGCATATCCTTATCTTCCTGTGCACGTCGTAGTTCGTTCGTGGCATAGATGCCGACAAACATCAAACATCTGAGAGATTTCTTTCTTGAATCATCTAGATATCGTCTCACTCAGCTGGGAGTGGGGATGACTGTCCCAGTCCTGACCGCCCCCCCCCCCCCCCCCCCCCCCCCCTCCCGATAACTAGCAACCCTCTTCTTTTCTGTAGTGATATTATTGGCTGTCATGTTTCTGTGACAGCCTGTCAGACAGGCATCAGACAGCGGCTGTGTAGCTCAGCACACAAAAGGGGGAAACCAAATCTACTCATTCTACTTCTCCCACCAAAGGCTGCAAGACTGCACACAAACCGTGAACTACCAACACACACACTGGTGTATGCCAGATAGGGGACGTTTATCTCCCCTACTCTAAGATCCTGTCAGGTTTCACTGATCAACCCAGAAGAACTGTAAGTTGAAACTCCGTTTCTAAGTCTTGTGACTATGCACTGGTTGAATGTATACCACATGTTTTAACAGTGTAACTTTTCCCCACAACTTGGTAAAAACTGTTACTCTAAAGATGCTTGATTAACATTTCATGTTAACCATATGACTTTTTGCCTGTATTCCATACTATCTGTTAAGATGATCACTGAATACTATCATTATTCATTATCAGTATTCCAAGTTACTTCAGCTTTGTTTATAAGTGAAAATTGAAGGGTTTTATGTATATGTACGTATGTATGTATGTATTTCTATCAAAGTCAAGTTGTATGTGTTTGCCATGTTGCATACATTAGCCCATTGTATCAACCACATATATATTTCACCGACGGCATACCATAGGCCGAGGTAAGGAAAACACACACTGATTTTCCCTGGAACTTCTCTTTGGCGGCCAGGAAGATTTGAACATCATGCAGCAGACAGAAAAGCTAAGTCCGAAAAGGAGTGTACAATTTCAAAAATCACAAGCGATGGAGAGGGGTAGTTTTGGAAATAATACTGAAACATATGGAAACACTGCAGATTGCTCAATCCTATAGATCACAAGTGCTGTACAGTTCATACCTGTCCAGATCGTATCATTATCAATCTAATTTTTTGGAAACTAGCACTAAAGGAGAATACTCTCTAGTCTGGGTGGGCTCCGATGACACAAGCACTGTTGACTCATTGGTTAGACAATGTTGGAGGGAACTAACTCCACTTGATTCAAGATGACATAACTCGGAATCAGCCCCTCTTTTTCCGTATAGTAGCCGTCATCTTCCGGTTGATGATTCTGCCACTTTGTGGGGGTCTGCTTATGAACGGTACAGAGGTGAAAAAAAAATCTACTACGGCAATCATGACCCAGCAGGCGATGTGGAGCTGCTGCCCTGGCTACACGCACTGTCGGACAGCCCAGACCCACCATACGGGAGGATCAAGCCCACATCTTGCCAGGCCAGCAAAAAAAAAAAAAAAAAAAAAAAAAAAAAGAAAAAAAAAGAAAGAAAAAAAAAAAAATTACTTTTGTTGTGGGTAGATGTTTAGTGACCCCTTGACACGAAAGTATCAAGAGTGCACAGAATGAAATTTGCCGATGGTGTAGAGTTCCAGTCCCTGGTGGTCCCTGGTGTAGGGAGACCTGTTGGTACTGTGTTCTGCAGGGAATAAGGGCAAATTGTTGGTCATGTCTGTGTCGCTCACATGGTGGGAGGGGCTTCAGCTGCTCTTTCAGTCTTGATGTCTGTACCTGACCATTGTTTATTTTAAACAACATCGCAATGCGGGCTGACTTCCTGCAGTTCTCCAGTGATGGCCAGTTGAGCTTTTCAATCTGCTTTCCCACACTTGATGTCTTGTGATATCTATTGAGTACAAAGCAGGCAGCCCAACGTTGGATCCCCTAAGTTTAGCAATGTTCTTCTGGGAGGTTGGATCCTAAACAGTTGCTGCGTACTCAACAAGTGGACGGACTAGGGCCTTGTATGCTTTTTCTTTTACAACTGGTGCGCTGATTTTAAGATTGCACTGAACAAAGCCTAGGACTTGGTTGGCCTTTGAGCATACGGCATCTATGTGCTCGTCCCAACTTAACTGACGATGGATTGTAACTCCAAGATATTTCACGGTGTCGACGGTCTTTTAAGTGTGGCCATGTAGTTGGTAATCCCACTTATACTTTCTACTTCTGGTGACAGGCAGAGTTGTACATTTCCCTGGGTGATACTCCATGTCCCAAATGCTGTCCCAATTGGTAAGCCTACTGAGATCGTCTTGCCGCTGGTCATGGTCACGTTGGCAATTGGCACCTTGTATACTGCAGTGAAATCCACAAACTCTGGTCAGTGTCATCTGGTTTTCTGGGAGGTCGTTAATGTAGACTATGGAAAAGCATAGGCCTATCACAGAACCTTATGGGACACCTGATCTTACACTGGCATAGGAGGAGACGGTTCAATCCACAACCACCGCCTGCCTTCTGTGTGGGAGGAGAAGCTCCCAATCCACCTGCTAACTTCCCCTTAGATATCGTAGTGGAGGAGTCTGTGGTGGAGAAGGCTATGATTTACCTTATCAAATGCCTTTGCACAATCCATGACAAGGCTGTCGCTCTGTTTTTCCTCTCTCCATGTTCTCAGCAAGTTATTCTACGAATTCCAGGAGCTGGGTTTCACACGATTTTCCTTTCCTGAAGCCATGCTGCTGGTCGCACAGAATGTTGTTGCCTTCCAGGTGGTTCATGACTGCGCTGACTATGATGTGTTCAAGCAGCCTACAACAAATACGGGTCAAGGACGATAGTTGGCAGGACTGTAGTGTTCTCCCTTCTTGAAAATAGGAGTAACTACGTACGGCGTCCTTCCAGTCTGTTGATAGAGGACTGGCAGATAGTTGTTAATATAGGCGCTTCGTCTGCTAATTCTTTTAAGATCCTTGAGCTAATTTCGTCTGGGCCACCTGCTTTGTGGGGGTTCAGTTTCTGCAAGAGCTTGTGAATACCTGTCTCTGTTATGTGAATGTCCTTCAGTGTGGGTTTCCACCCGTTAATCATGTCTTCTGTCGGAATTCCTCTCTGTTTATCTGACACTCATTTACAAAGATAAATCGAATCTTTTCAGTCCCCCCCCAGTTTCTGAATACGATCATTAGCACAATTTGTATCCCAGTCACAGAGACAGACTCATAGCCACTTTTGATGGCATGAACATTACTGACGCCGAACAACACAGTGCACCTTACTTACGGCTTGACAGAGGAGCGTATGGCTGACTGTCGTGCTCCAACAGCTGTTTCCCCCTGAGGAACAACAAGAGCATACTCCTGCACGTC
>JADBJO010000042.1:110000-172500 GCA_016801955.1 Conus betulinus | reverse complement strand
ATGTGAGATTGTCCACGAGTTGCTAGTGACATCCGACAGCTACAAGGAAGAAGACTGCAAAGAGAAATTACAAGATTCTGCACTGCAGAGTTATCAGACTTCACAGAGAAGTAACCAACTAGTTTTCCTACAGCCTTCAGCTCTGTACAATTCATTGGACACAAGAAGCCTTGGGTCTTAATTCAAGGCTGACCATGTTGAGAGAGACAGACAGCAATCTAGGAATGAGGAGACAGGCGGGCAGAACAGGAAGAGGCACAGACAATTTAGACATGTGGAAGACAGGCAGACTTCAATGCAGGAAAGGGGAAGGGGAGATAAGCGAGGGAGGAAGCAATACAGGGAGAGCGTCAGGGGAAAAGAATGAGAGGCAACAAAATAGGAAAAGAAGCTGGCAACAAAACAGCTAGGCAGACAGGCAACAACATAGAAGACAGCCAACAAATCAGGAAAAGAGGCAGGCAGCAAAGCAGAAAAAAACAGGTATCATGCAATACAAGAGGGCTAGGCAATAACACAAGGGACAGGGACAGGCAGCAGTGTAAGAACAGAGGCATGTCATACAGAGCTATCATGCAATGCAAATAGAGACTGAGAGGAAGGCTGCAATGTAGAAAAAGACGAAGGAAGCAGTTCATGATCACAGGTGGGAAACGATTCAGGAAAAAAGAGGCAGAAGGTAGGCAGCAATACAGGAAGACAGGGAGAAAGCAAAACAGCAATACAGCCAGCCACCAACATAGGAAGTGAAGCAGGCAGCAATACAGGAAGACAGGGAGGAAGCAATACAGCCAGGCAATACATAGGGAGTGAGGCAAACAGCAATACAGGAAGACAGGGAGGAAGCAAAATAGCAATACAGCCAGGCACATAGGAAGTGAGGCAAGCAGCAATACAGGAAGACAGGGAGGAAGCAAAACAGCAATACAGCCAGGCACAAACATTGGAAGCGAGGCCAGGCAACAATGCAGGAAGAAAAAGAGGAAGCAAAACAGCAATACAGCAGGCACAAACATAGGAAGTGAGGCAGGCAGCAATGCAGGAAGAATAAGAGGAAGCAATACAGGAAGAAAGGCGGGCAGCTGCACATGAAGATGAGGAGGCATCAATGTAACAAAATGGTGGGCAACAATACAAGAAGCAGGCAGGTGGCAATACAGAAGGAGGCAAGAAAGCAATAGCAGAAGAGCGACAGGATGCAATAAAGAAAGAGGACAATGAACAACTACAGGAAGATAAGCAGGAATACTGTCAGAGGATTGGAAAATTGTGATATGCAAGCAGCAACTGAGAATGAAGATGAAACTGCTACAAATCATACCCTGAAAACATTCAACAGTGAAGCTATCTCCTTCAAATAAAAACGGCACACACACACACACACACACATACACATGCACCAGAGTGCACGCACACACACGCACCAGAGCATACGCACACACACATACGTATACACACATGCAGAGCGAGAGCAAGACAAGAGTAAAAAAATATATTCAAACCACATGCAAGCTAACTCTACATCTGTCAGATTGTGACCCAGTTCCCAAATGCTTTCAAACTTTTTGTCCATCTGGCATGGTCATAGGCAATCAAAATGGCTGGCAAAAGTTGAAAGAGGCTATGGAAACAACAAAACAGAATGTCCAAAAAATGGAAATTCAGGACAAGTGCACTGAAGGAGGCTGGTATTGTCCAACCCATGATGAGCAGAAAAAGATCTACAGCTGTCTTATTCTTAGCACATATCTCAGACTGAGTAATCAATCCACCACAGAGAGCAACACACGGACAGCATGTGATGCCCCTTTTGCTGAAACATGGAGCAAGTGTATTAAAAACCTTGTCTTGAACTGCAATACATACCAAATGCTTAAAGTCTATGAACAACTGTCATGTTATTGTGGATGCCCTT
Source organism: Conus betulinus (assembly GCA_016801955.1). Taxonomy (NCBI): domain Eukaryota; kingdom Metazoa; phylum Mollusca; class Gastropoda; order Neogastropoda; family Conidae; genus Conus; species Conus betulinus. The sequence goes on along the minus strand of JADBJO010000042.1, from coordinate 170,585 downwards.
TCCTGCAATACATGCCCAACTCTTATCAGAACAGTTCATCATACCATGGTTTTGCCAGACAAGATGAAGTAGAACGGTAATTACACCATGAAAGCTGTGTCTATCTCAGGAGAGGTGGACCGATTTGCTGGGTGGGACTGTAGATGTTTGTTGTGATCGAACTAGTCACCCATCTCTTTGTAACTGGAGGAAATGTCATCGACGGCAATTCAGACCATATAATTCATCACTCACAAAAAACCATTCTGGAGGAATGATGGTCACAGGATGGAAGGATGCTGGTTTGAACCACTTCTTTAGGAGATCTTTTCTGCCCCTGTGTATTTCTGCCCAGAATTGTTATTGGCTGAAACTGTGACTTCAGCTAATTGAGTTTTTGACAAATATCCAACTTTCATTTGAAAATTGTTTACAGTGTACTGTGTCTCTGGGTTGTGCTGATAAATGAAATGCCAAGATGACAGTTAGGCAACAGTGTTTTCCCTCACTAACTCAACCAGGCCTTGCTGATGTTTGAAAAAAAAAAAAAAAGGGGCATGGCAATGGTGGAGCAGTCCTGTCGTTTCCTCTTGGTACTGCCCAACAGCTTCATAATTTTTGCCTGGGCGTTGCCCTCATCTGTCTGCATTGAAAGGCTGTCCTATCAAGCCCAGCTTTAGATTATGTGCTCAAGGCTCAGACAGCAGCAGCATAACTGGGTATCACATGATTTCTCCGTTATAAACATCAGCACCCAAAGCCCCACAAAATCTTCAGATTTTATGAGACTGCATGGAGTAAAACAAGGTCTGGAATAGTAGATGGTCTTGAGCATCCTGCTGTTCAACAGGTCTGTTGACCCCTCTCCATTTTCCGCTGACCTCACACCTTGTGTGAGGGGTCTTCAAGATCATCATCATCTTCCACAATCTCTTCTTCAAATCTGGCTTGCAGCGCCACTGTTTTGCTGGATCCAGGTGATGTGCAGGCCAAGACCGACAGCTGGTGTTGTGAGGGGCATGGTGAAAAGACTGCAGCAAAGCACAGAAGACACAGGGGAAACCACAATCAAGGTTTCTTCTCTTTATTATGCCTTCCACTTCCACATTCCAGAACCATATCCATCCCAGCACTCACTCCCATTTATATGTAAATGTTTACAATGTGAATGACTAGTTTGTAGGAGAAGCAGAGGAAAAAAGCAAAATGCACAACAAATGCAAAGTGCAGTATGTAAATGGCCATTTGTCATCAGATAACAACCACCAACTCTGACACGAGGAAAATGAACGGAAACAGCTGTTCTTCTCACTGTACCCTTAGTATACAACCGAGGCTCATGATCTATCAACAAATTGTTCTGTTTGTTCAAACAGTGAGTAATAATGTGTGTCTCTGTATGAATTTGCATGATCAGATGAGGTTTTGCGGACAGTGGTGAGTATGTCAGCATGTGTGAAGTTGAGCCGTTGATGTCATTGTCAGTGTGAATGATGTATTCAAACATCTAATCTGAATGGTCTTTCTAATGGTACAAAAGCCCTGTGAACTATTCCTTTTCAACAAAAATTACTTTTACAGCATGCACGTGAAATCTGGATTTTTTTTTTTTTTTTTTTTTGGACACCCTTCATTTACTAGGACTTTCTAACTTTGGCATACCTTAACACATAAAGCACTTCAACTAAATGCCAAGATAAAAGAAATAAATACAAAAATATTGGCATACCTTACCACAAAAAAACCCCTTCAGCTAAATGCCAAGATAAAAGAAATACATACAAAAATAAAAAGAAGGGGACAGCAGGCTCTCAAAACCTATGCACAGATAGTATTTTACAAAATTTTGACTGCATGTGTTACATTTCAAATGACAAGCCTTCAAATTCAGGCCTTTGTCAAAAATGGCCATTTAAAACAAAAAGTAAGTTTTGGGAGGTATTATGATCTAATCAAAATAAACACAAGCTGTTTGTTCCTACGAGTTCACCACCTCTTTCGATCTATATCTCTGTTATTATTCAGTAATCTGCATCTGCTGGTGCCAACAACCCCTTGTCAGTTCTCCACTTTAATCCCATTTAGTCCCTGAGAAAAGAAGAGGGGAGGGAGGGGGGGGGGGGGGGGGGCACGGGCGAGAAAGAGAGCTACAAAGGTCCCCAAGAGACTTCAGATGAATGGCCATGCATAGAGAAAGAGAACAGAAAAGAAGACAGAAAGCAGCTGCTGTGGTGAATTGGTTAACCTGGCTGAGGTGGGTTCGATTCCCATCTGAACCATGTGGGATTTTACTGCCCCGACCAGCTCCTACCGAGTTGAGTTTGCTACAGGCTCAGTTGGGAAGACTGTGGCCACACAGTCAGGTTTTATCCACCTCATGGATGCGTCTCTGAGTGTTGCTCAAATTTCCTGACCAACACAGCAGCTGTACAAATATCTCTCGGGTCTGGTTGATGCCATGATATATAATGAAAGGAAGCGTAGAGTACAGCCCTGTCGGGCAGTTTCAGACCAGAATGGAAATCCGAAACATCGTCTTCATCATCCTCATCGATCAGCCTAAAAAAAGTCTCTAATTTTGTGGCCCTTCATGCCCTGCTCTCATGGTGACCTATCCATGTCTGTGGCCTTGATTTTATTCCATCGGCGTCACTGGTATCGGCCAGTCCATGGGGGCTGTCGTTTGACGGACGTGGTGGCGCCCTCTGGAGGACAGCTCACTCATGCCGGCCATGACAAAGCAATTGTTTTCATCAGTAGGGAGCAGAGTAGGTGATGTCCTGCATATGTTGGATCAGAACAGTGCCCACTGTACACCACTGAAGTGACTCACAGGCACGCCTACCCCAAAATTTGCTTTCACGGACAATACAGACAGAAATCAGGGACAAATCCTTAAAATCAGGGACAGAACACTGTCAAGATAGACAAAACTCCTTTTCCTCCTTGTTGCACACAAGGCCACTTTTCCGAGACTTTTTTTTTGTAGACACAACCTCACTTCATGGTCATTTTCTTCTTCTTTTCACTCCTTTCTGACCCATCCAAAGAGTTAGAATCTGACTCTGTGTCGACATATGTCTCCTCTTCAATGCCATGGTCTGACTTGAAAGTGAAAGTGAAGTTGTTCTTTCGCACGCGTGCATATTACGTCTACTCACTCCAGCAGACGACATTCTTGGCTCAGTTCTGTGCAGCACGATAAGAATGGCTTTTTAACTCGCAATTTTTTTTTTTTCCTGGGACGCCTGATTTTTTTTTTGGGGGCGTGTGTTGCAAATCCAGGATTTCCGGGACAATGGCTTCTAAAATCAACCTTCCGGGACAAATCCCGGACGGGCAGGGACAGTAGGCATGCCTGGATTCGGCAGCACTGCAGTGTCTCCTCGGTGGGTTGGCTCTTGATGACTTGACATTGACTGCTCCATGTAGATTGCCGGTGCTGGGACTGCAGCAGGCTGGGCTGGGCTGTAGCTGTTGAAAGGGTGTCAGAATATACTGCCACTGAGGTGACATAAAAGATGGGACATTTAAAAAATGAATATATAAAAAAAGACAGAGACGAACAAAGATCAACATGATGCTTTTTAGACACTCGCCACTCTCAAAGAAACAGACAGACTTTCTGAAAAAAATAACAAAAAATGTTTATGACAATACATTCTGCATGAGGTTTTTGTTAGAAGGGAAGAGTATACTGTCTTTCAGGAGGAGTTAGTTCAGATCAGCACACAAAGTCAACCACCTTAACTCTATACACACACAGACAAAAATCCCATCCACTGTTTTATTCCATGACATAAGTCATTCATTAATGCAGCAATTACAATAATGTACAATAAAACATGTTTTCATTATTTTCTCATTAAAGAAAAAAAAAAACTCATCCAAGACATACATCCTTCATTCTCATTGCCTTCATACCTGTCCACCTTTCAAGAATAACCCCTGTTGTTGTGACTTTGTCATGGCTCACCAACTTGTTGGGAACTGCTGTCCATGCACGCTGAAGTTATTGTCATTGTCGGAACAGAAACCTTCTTTCACATTTTGTTGGTGTCACGTCTTCCATGCCCCTCAATGGCTTTACTCCCACACTGGTCATTGTGGCTTTTCCAAACACAACTGTCTGTCTCCAGGTTGTCCTGCACTGGTGTCAGTGGTGTGCTCTGTTCCCACGCAGCAGGACCCCCACCTGTTAAGCCCCCTACCGACAATCGTGAGTGTGCCCCTGTGGAAGATGCCACCACCTCCACCCACTGACAGTACTCAGCCTGGACATACACCCACCCCTGGCATGGACAATGACAGCACACAGAAAGTTTACATTTTATGTATTTAATGACGATTCCACTTCTCATAGTTTACTGAAACTATGTGACATGTGAGATGCCCATGCCAAGATCCGCCATACCTAAGAATAAGATAAAGCCAGGTGCTGACTTTGAGTGAAGAATAGGAGGAAGACGCATTGCTCCGTGATGACGAACTCGAAATGAACAAAAATGAAAAAGAATCATTCTCTCAACACGAGAGTTCATCAGGCCACAAAAAGTCTTGGCACAAGACTGTATCCATCCCTATATCTGAATGGGAGGAATTGAAGACTCAAAATTTACGCATTTGGCATCCCTTAGCAAGACACTTGCACATGAAAGGGAGAGAACTCATATTGATGCCAGTGACGGTACTGAAAATCAGGGTGACACATCCGATGATGACACATCATACCAAAGAGGGGACTCCTCAAAAAAAACAAAGCAAGAAAAAAAAGCAACATCCTGATGTGGATGACAGCTATGATGAAGACTTGCAAAGTCTCATTAAGGCCAAGTAAACAAAAACAGATGATGATTCTAACACACTTTCAATTGAACAGGAGTATGAATTAGATAGTGATACTGGGCCGGAAAAATCAATAGCAAGTTGGCAGGCACTGTTGATAAAATGAAAAGAGAAAAAGTACTGATAAAAATAAAAATGAAGGAAAAACTGGAGAGTCATAAAAGACCAGAAAACTGCAATGCGCATGTTCCCAGAGTGAATTCAGAAATCTGGGCTGTGATGGAGCGTACTTGCAAGACAAAGGATCTGAGAATCCAAAATAAACAAAAAAATGATGGTCAGAGCAGCTTATGCCCTCACAAAGGTAGCAAACAGTTTGAGTGACAAATCATTTGGTGACAACAGAGATATTAGAGAATGTCACTGACCAACTGGCACTAATTTTAAAAACTTCACATGAGCTGTCTGTGGACAGAAAAGCAAAAATTTTGAATGCATCAGGAATGAACAGAAAATATAAAAAACTAGTTTCAAGTGACACTGAAATCACAGATCAGTTGTTCGGCAATGATCTGAAGGCATCACTGGCAGCAATTGATTCTGCTACCAAAATTGGTACGGATCTGAGTCACACACTGAAAGAAAAATTCTACTCCCACATGCACTCAAAAAACTGGGAGTGGAAAGAGAGAGAGGACGTGGAAGAGGTCACAGTTGGTACTGAGCGAGAGGCACGAGAGGCCAATCCCACAGCAGACTGACATGGGGAGTGTATCCGCGTCATCCAAAACACTCCCAGTCCCAGGCTTGAACATCAGGCAGTCAAAACCAGAAAAGGTAAAAAAAAAAAAAAAAAAAAAAAGGAAAAAAAATCAGGACTGTGAAAGACCTTTTCAAGCAGGCAGATTAAAGGAATATATTTCCCAATGAAAAGAGCTGACTAGTGATTCTTTCATTTTATCCTTGATACAAGAGCTGATCAAATACAGGGTAACCTATGGAATGAGGCAAAGAAATTGAAAAATTGTTATCCATGGGAGTCATAGAAAAATCTTGTCATGGATCAGGTGAAATTGTGTCACCAATTTTTCTTGTACCAAAAGCAGATGGTACATTATGGTTGATATTGAATTTGAAAAGATTTAATAAATGCGTCTCCTATGAACATTTTAAGATGTAAAATTTACAGTCGGCTACTAGCATGATGCCTAGAGATTGCTACATGGCATCTTTGATCTTAGACACGCATATTACTCAGTACCACTACCAGTTGCATCAGCTTTCAAAAAATACCTCAAATTTGAATGGAGGATGAAAGCTGTATTCCAACACCTGCCTATCAAATGGACTTTCATGTTGTCCAAGGTTTTCCACCAAATTGTTAAAACCTGTTTTCGCCCATCTTAGATCTCAAGGCTTTCTATCAACATCATTTATTGATGACAGCTATTTACAGGGAGCTAGTAAAGAAGAATGCCAAGAAAACATTGAACAGACATGACATGTGTTCACATCTCTAGGATTTACTGTTCATTTTGCTTAGTCTGTTCTGGTACCTACACAAACCCAAAATTTGGGAGAGTTTTATCTGGATTCAAAGACATGACAGTCACTTTGCCCGAAGAAAGAAACAGAAAAGATAAAATCAGCCTGTCAGGGTTTAAGAAGAAAAGTCAGATTCACAATTAGGGAACTAGCCCAAGTCATAGGTCAGCTGGTAGCAGCCCTTCCTGCAGTACAGTGAGGGCCATTGTATTACAGACATTTGGAGTGTGAAAAAAGTGTGGCACTCAAGCAAAACAATGGATGTTTTGAGGCTGTCATGTCACTTTCAGAAGAAGGCCAAAAGGAATTGGGTTGGTGGATGGACAATGTGTACGCAGCAACTTTTGAACTTAATAGGAAAGAGTCCACCATAGAGCTGGCAACAGATGCCTCAACCTCAGGTGGTTGGGAAGCACTTTGTGGTTCACACAGAACAGGTGGAGGATGGACTGGCAGGAAAGCAATTTCACATAAATGTGTCAGAATTGCTAGCTGTAGAATATGTCTTAAAGAGTTTTAAGGACGCAGTCTGTGACCAAATGTAAAAGTATTAACTGACAATTCATGTGCAGTCAGTCATTTGAAGAACATGGGGGGCTCCCAGTCTCAAGAATGTAATATAGTAGCCAAAAGAATCTGGATCTGGTGTAAGGATATGGTAGGCATTTGGCTGATGGTGTGACACATTACTGGAAAATTGAATGCAGAGGCAGATACTTTGTCACGGAAATTTAATGACAAAACAGAATGGCAGTTAAATCCTGTCATATTCAATCGGATAACAAGGCTTTGGGGCACACCTGACATTGATTTGTTTGCATCTCTTTTGAATTACCAAATCAACATGTAGCCAATGATTGGACCAAGAAACTTGGAATATTATTTGGTGCTAAAGGAGAAAATCCATTACATTGGTATGGTTAAATGATGACGAAATATCAAACATAAAATCACGCAAGGGTGAAATCTTTAATATAGTATTGCCTCATTTTCCGAAGTGTGAATGACTGAATGTGTATTAAAAAAAACCAACTTTGAAGTCTCACATGTCACATAGTTTCGGTAAACTATGAAAAATGGAATTAGAAACTTTAACGAGCACTTACCTTGGGAAGTCGAAGTTTGAGTGAGATTCCATGATTTAGTTTGCTGGAACGGGGAATATGTGCCCGCCGCCCCCCAGAAATTATACCCCCCGAATAAAATTATGAATAGAAATCTGAAGTTCATAAACAGGTTCACTGGTTGTTTTTTCAGTATGAAGGAAACTATTAAATCAGATCGAATTATGTATTTGATCTGATCTTTAAAGTATGGCGGATCTGGGCATACGCATCTCACCCATCCCTCCGTTCCGGTGAATTACATCATGGAATCTCACTCAAACTTGGACTTCCCAAGGTAAGTGCTCATTTAAATTTCTAATTAACGTGGATGAGGATGAGAATGTTGATGCCCTGGAATTCCAGTCTGGTCTGAGACAACATGATGGGGCTGACAGGGCTGTGCTCTATGCTTCCTTTCATAATATATCCTGCATCAACCAGACCTGGGAGATCTAAATGGGTGTAGTGTTGCTCAGGAAATAGGAGCAAAACTCTGAGATGCATCCTTCAGGCATAGGAGATTCAATTGCCTGGTTCTAGTCGTCTCCTCTTGCTTCACAGAACACTCAACTTTGACTGGGAGATCACTGGGGCTAAAAAAACACAAATTTCAAATTTCTGTGGTGAGATTCAAACCCATGGCCTCCTTTGTAATGTATCTCAGAGGCTGGTGAGCATGAGTTAAAGGGACGGCAGAAAAAGGGGGGGGTTATGTATATATAGTGGAGGAGGTAGGACAGTTCTAATACTGTCATGTAAGTTTCAATCCACATTGCTTGAGAAAACTTCCCTCCCAATCCTTCACTTCTCCTCTTTCCGCATGCACACTGTTTCTCCCTCTCTCACACACACACCATTCACACACATAAATCCATGCATGAACACACACACACACTCTGAAGCATACACACACATAAAGGATTTGCCATTTTTATACAACATGGCAATATGCATGCATGTGTGGATAACAAAATATCAACAGAGGGTTGTCCATGCCCTTTTCTTGCCCACCCCCTTAGCTGGAACAGCTGCTCAGTCATAGCCGCTGAAGCAAAATGACGTTTTTTCCAGCATGCTACAGAGGTGAACCCCCTGTCTGAAAGACAGTTCACTGTCCACTGAACACTGCCTGACCACAACTGCAGAAAATACTGTTCACTAAGGTAGTTTATATTCACAGCCAACAGTTGCGTTGTTCACTTATGTAGTGTACACAGCCAACAGTGGTATCACTGCACTTTACACAGCCATCAGTAACTGCTATAGTTTACATAAACAGCCAACAGCGGTGGGTATTCACTTTTGTAGTTCACACAACCAACAAACAGTGGTATGTTTAACTGCTGTAGTTCATACAAACAGCCAATAGTGGTGTTCTACATTTTTGTAATTGACACAACCAACAAACAGTGGTATACTTCAGTGTTGTAGTTCACACAAACAGACAGTGGTATACTCAGTGTTGTAGTTCACACAAACAGTAGTATACTTCAGAGTTGTAGTTCACACAAACAGTGGTATACTTCAATGTTGTAGTTCACACAAACAGTAGTATACTTCAGTGTTGTAGTTCACACAGTGATATACTTCAGTGCTGTAGTTCACACAAACAGCCGAAAGTGGTATTCTACAGTTTTTTAGTTGACGAAACAAGCAAACAGTTGTATACATCACTGTTACTGTTTGGTGGTGGTGGTCACTGCTGCGGTTAATACCAAACAGCCCACAGTGGCACTGTTCACTATTGTAGTTGACACTTACAGCCAACAGTGTTGCTCACTGTTGCAGCTGCCACAAACCACAGACAGTGGTGTTGTTCACCACTGTAGCTGATGATACACACATGCCAAATGAATTGGTTTCTTTCCCTGAGCACTGCTGCTGAGGGGAAGGGTCTAAAAAATGCACACTGAAAGACACATTTTGAATCGTCACCTTTCCTCAGGTAGAAGAAGGAACCAAAGCTGCAGGTGAATGAAGTCAGATGAATTAATTCCAAAACTTGATGAGAAGCTATCATACATGACTGAGTGTCTCATGCTCAGTTTCTGATCAAGGCCAGGTCATTTCATGAAGTGTGGAACACTAATGGAAAATGGCCGACTCTTCCCCATTCACCCTTCAGACACTAGATCACACATGCCATATACAGAAGTTCCTTCCTCATATGTACAGCACAGTGCTGAACAGTTCACATCCTCAGCGTATCAGCACCTAATTTGCCATTACTAAGGTCAGGATCACAAAGTAGTGGTGAAATTTGAGGTGGAGTCAGGAGAGGCTGTGGCAGTACGACCCAGAATGCGGTCCACCTCCCGGTAATGCTGTCTTGGTCCAGGTTCTGGAGTGTAAGTGAAGGTCAGACCCGTGGAGTAGATAATGCCATCACTCCGAACCAGTGACACGGGGTACCTGAAAACCATCACTTTTATCTCAAGAGATGGACACACCCATTAGCTATTTTAATAACACAGCACCAAACATGTAATAAACAAAACAAATACACAGACATATCAAGAAAACAAAGAAAAATAAAAGAACACAGGACAGACAACTCACTTGCAAAGGCTGTCTGACCCAACGCCATCCATTCCTGAAGGAAGAGATATCGGGTACCACGCACAACATGCTTTCATCAGACCTGTAAAAAAAAAAAAAAGCCAATCTGAATCTAAATCAGCATTTCCTGAGGACAGAAAATACATGAAAATTGTTTTTACTTAAAATCAGCAGAAAAGTGTCCAACTGGAATACATGCCAACTCAGGAAGGTAGACAGTGCCTGAATCCCCCTTTCCTTGACAGGCCCTTCTTTTATTTAGTGCCTGATTTATTCCAATTATTCATCACAAACTCACTTTGACATAAAACGTAAGATTTATTTCATATAGATAGTGGCAACTAAAATTTTTAAAGGCAGAATAACTTGCTTTTTCATATTCTTATACAAACTTAAAAAAAAAAAAAAATTTCACAAAAAAAGTAAGAGAGAATATCTCCATTAGGTCCAGAGTTTCGGCTGTTTAAAGATGGGGGGTGCAGACCTGCCAACTCCCTAAGAGACCAATGAGTAAGAATTGAAGCTCTGTGAGGCAGAAATGTGTAATTTCAGAGAGCTAAGAGCAATCAAGCGTGACACTTACTTTTTTCAAACAAACACGATGCGATGAAATGTTCGCACAATTTATGTGAACTGTACTTTTCTTCAAACAACCTTTTCTTTTAAGTGTCACAAGAAATCTTTACAAATTATGAAAATGTAGAATACACTGGAAACACATATGCGAACATATGCAATGACACCTTTGTTCTTGCCAGTCATCACATTTGTATTATCACAAACCAAGGACATGCAGTTCTGCCATAGCACTCCAAGGCTTGACAGTGCGCCAGAAACAACCTCAAAAATGTTTCTCCCCTGTTGCTGACTTTGTGCATGTGGAGTTGGCTATCAGCTCAGTGGCGATTCTGTAAGTCTCGCACCACCCCAGGAAAGAATTTGTCCCCCCCCCCCCCCCCCCCCCCCCCACCCCCCCCCCCCGACTTCATCAGTCCCCAACACAAATGGTCCATTCTGCAGTCCCCCATGGCAAGGGTCCTCACAATGTGTGTTGTCTTTGTTCGACCACTCTTGAACTGTTAGACAATCTCTGAATCTGAGAACACTTCTTTAAAAAGCTGGGATGCATGGTGGTCGGCTGCGCTAAGAGCGATGCTGTGCTCGACGAAAAAATCTGGCCACCAATGCTTCAGCCCGAATTACCCTTTTCCTCATTTCATCCTCTTTTGAGGTGTCTACAGTCTGAAAAAAACTGTGTGATGCTGGAAGAATTCGGCACGTTAGAGGAATCGATGTGCTTGCGTGACTCAAGTGAAGCTTCACATCCACCATGGGAAATTGTGAAGTCGGACTCGCACAATTTACACCTTTAGCCGAAGGTCGTATGCAGGGGAATTTTTCCGAGTATCCTCTTCGGGACTTTTGACCAAGTTTTTTTTTCTTTTTTTCATCTTGTCCAGAACTTTCTGCTCCACGTTTCGACATTTTCGTAGCTACAACTTCAAAAGGTCACCAACTTCGCTGAATGGTAAAGATGGTGAAATGAACTGCGCATGACCGGAAACGCTTCTTGCAGATTACTGGTTATACGCACGGCGCTGTGCGTGTCTGTACATAAGCCGATTTTTTTGTCCTTTTTTTTTTTTTTTTTTTTGAAACTTTCAATGCGTAATTTTTTGGCTAAATGCGTAAGGGCGTACGATTGATCACTTGGGCGTAATAAATTACGCGAAATGCGTAATGGTTGGCAGGTCTGGGGGTGGTGAAAATGATCCCGAAAGTGAAATATGGCCCATTTTTAGCCACTCCAAAATCATAATTTGCTTTCACTGCCAAATCCAGTCTTAAAAGGACAGCATTTCAATACCTGAAAAAACTATGTTCCAAATTTCAAGCAAAATTTCCTTTATTTCAAAAAAGTATGTACGAGTCAAAGTGTGAAAAAATCACAATTAGTAAATGGTCAAAATTGGACTGAGAACCATACTGACGGCGCTACAATTTCAGAACAATACCACTGAAGAGTGTCAGTACCTGCAGTCTGACTTTCTTATAGATGTTTTTATGCACTGCTTTTTTTCTCTCTCACTGATCTGAATTTATTTTCATGGTAAAACCAGCCTTCAAACTTCAGAGAAATGCAAATCTGTCTGTTGCGGACATAATAAGCATCATATTCACAAGGTTAGAACATCATAAGTTTTGAACTGTTTGACAGAGTTCAATGAAATTTTGGCATATGGAAGATGAGTCATGCTTCTTATTTAACATAAGTGTACAGTCCAAATTATGGAATGTGATAATTTTAGACAAATTTTTTTATAATGAACATTTCAATGTGTGACATGTTCACATCATGCATTTGGCGCACTGTGTTGTGCATAGCTACCAACTACAACAGTACAAGAACAGTCCTAACTTTCACGTTAAAGATGGGCACAGCAACATACACAAAAAAATATATACAAGGACAACCAACACACTGATTTTATGTGGCTATCTTTGTTACACAGGTGGGTCAAAAAAATTACCTCAACATTTTAACAAAAAATTTTAGCTATCAGTATTCACTGACAAAAAAAAAAAAAAAAAAAAACATATTAGCTATCAGTACTCACTGACATAAAAAAAAAAACTTCACACATTTTTCCTTTATCGCTGATAGTGATACAAAAAGAAAAAAAAAAACAATCTTAGGTTTCTTTTCTGGATACGCTTGCTGAACCAAGCGTCAACAATGGGTGCTGCCATATTACCATAGAAATGGAAGTCTCGAGAGAACGCAACCTCGTTTTTTTTTTCTTCTTCAAAACACTTCGGTTTACAAAAAAAAGTGAATCGATATGTGCTGTAGTTCTTGAGTCATGATTTTTTAAGTTTTGTGATCGACATGCTGTTTTTCAAAATGGCTAACATTTATTTCTGGTGATCTTTCATGGGAGATAGTGATGAAGCTGAGTCTGATTTTGTAGGATTTACGGCAAGTCTTAGTGAAAATGCAGGCTAAAGAAACTGAGAGTGACGTAGATCTCGATAGGGTTGAGGTGAGAGACATGATAAACGACAATTTGAAAGAAAGTTCTGAAGGTTTTTTCCCCCCTCTCAAGTAAATGGCTAATGTATCATTCTTCAAAGTTATCATGTAACAACATATGTTATTCCTAGAAAGTTTGAAAATAATTTCTTTCATTATTTTCTTTCCTCTATTTCAAATTAATTTTCAAATGAGGTAACCTTGCTCAAATTAAAGAGTTACATCTCTCTGCCGTATGTTTGCATCCTAAGTATGTGCAGAAAAGTGTACGCAGAAGAGGGTCAACAATAACACTGCTAACAATCTAAAAGTATCTCTTACTTTTGAGAAAGCTACTAACCCAGTTAATTTCCTAATAGAAGGTGAATGTCATGTGAATGAAAAAAGTGTTATGTGAATGGAAAAGTTTCATGTCAAAGAAAAGTGTTAAGAGATTTTGTAATTTTTGCGATTGTGGATTGGAACGTACGGTTTTTTTATGCTTTTTTTTTAATTTATGGAGTGCAACCACCAGTGACGTGGAAGAGTGGGACTTTGAGTGGATTGTGAAGTGTGTTTCACCCAATGTGAGGAAGAGTGAAGATTACTGTTACTTCTGAGGAGCTCTGGACACAGACATAGGAGGATGTCCAATTGTAACCCTCGTGGGTTTTAATATAGTCAGGACTAGGATTGTCCTATGTAGTAACCCTGGGTTGGGTGTGCTACATGGTTGGACTGGTTTGTCCGATGCAACCCTGGTTCGGGTGTGCTTAACCCTGGTGGGTGTAAGATGCCTGGCGTGGCTCACTCAAGTATAGAGTGTAGATGTAGACTGGAAGTTTACTAGGATAGGCTTGTTGCTTATTCCCAAGAAGGTGAGTACCAGTTGGGGTTGTAAACTGGTTAATGCAATTACATTAACCCTTTCACCGCCAGACATTCTATTTTGCATAAATCTCCATCGCCAGCCATTTTTCCAAAAAAGCTCTTATTGTATACCAGCATATGTGAAACGCGGATATCTCTGGAACTAAACAACCAATTCTCATGCTATTTTTTGTAAAATGGAGGAGATACACTGTACTTTTATTATATCATAACAAGTTAGTAATGGTAAGTCAACAACAATTTCAATTTTTTTAGTGATTTCAAGTGGAAAAAAAAAATGCAAAATAAAAAAAAAAATGTTATGTTTCTTCTAAGCGTAAAAAATAAAGAAAGAATGCCAACAAACTCTCAACAATAAAGGAAAAATACTCCACTCACAACTGAAGACCAGAAAGTATGGTATTTCCAACAGAAATGTGCATGAAACAGCCACAAATACAACTACTCCAATAGCAGGGAACACACACACACACACACACACACACACACACATTCTTATGCCTAAACTGGTACACATGTAAGAAAGAAAAAGGGAACACACACACACACACACACACACACAACACACACACACACACACACACACACACACACACACACACACACACGTCCCTTTCACTCTCAACAGTAATATATATATATTTTTTTTTTGAACACAAAGTCATTCATGTGCCTGTTGGTCTCTGAACCCTTGCCATTCAGTTGATCTATATAATCAGCTGTACACCCACTCGAAACACGTCTGTGATACTCGCCTCTCATGTGTCAGTTGGCCACGCCCCTTCAACCTCGACCAGCGAGAGTGGGCCCACAGCGTGTGTGTGAAGTTCGTTGCCTAAAGTCTTAGTTGGCTCCTCACATAGAGTTAGTGAACAGTCAGTCAGTGCTGGCTGGCTCAACGCAAAAACACTGGGGCACACACGGTAGGGTAGTAAGTGGGCGTCTTATCAGCCTCTCATAACAAGTGGGCAACGGTCCAACACTTCACGTTGGAATAATTCGGTCAAGCCCTCACTATCGTTCTTTACTCTGGCTGTCTGGGTCTTCTTCATCTGTATTAGGAACAACCAACTGTCTATTCAATATTCCCAGCACTTGATCTGTGGTAAATGTACGGCAAGGTCGAGTACGTAAAGTGCTTGGTGGTGACGTCATAGTGAATGGAAAAACAATCGGAATAAAGTCAATAAAACACTGAACTGAATAGTGTTCTGACAAAGCAAATGGCTGTGAGCATGGGCCAGACCATCCCCCAACTATGACGTTTATTGCTGGCTTTTTATCTCATGAACTAGGATCGTGAGAGTATCGGGAGTTAGGTCACCCTACTTTGTCGCCAAAAAGCGCCCATGGCGCTCTGCCAAGTCGTCGCCAAAAAAGCGCCCATGGCGGTGAAAGGGTTAAAGGTGTAATTGCAATGATAACAGAAGTTTGATGATTATAAAGATTTGAGGATATTGCGCTATTTGGGAAAAGAGAGAAAGATGAATGTTGAACGCGAAAAGAAAAGAAGAATTGAAAAATAAATCAATAAAATATTGTTGTATAAAGATTTCTTCCTGTACCCCAACTGTAGGTAGGAATAGGTTGGCGGAACAAGACTCATGTGAGTATTCTATTTTGATTTTGGAGTGAAAGTGAAAGGAGTTAAAAAGGAGCTATGAATAATAAAAGAGAGAAAGAGAAAAATTAAATAAAATTCATTTTAGAGGTTAACCCTGGACCTAGGGTTTCGTTACAGAATCCCTCAGCGTCCAGTGGTGTTCCCGACTAAAGGTGTACCAGTCTAGCGAGGATCCAGGCTGTGGTGGCCCAGAGGTGGTACAGCCAAGTGCACAAAAGCTCCTCGACAAGTCAAGAAGATGACTTGTCTTTACTGCAATTATCTAATATAAAATGAACTGATAGTGTAATATGTGTGTGAGTGTGTTTGATTCTTGATGAAACTTTGAATATCATATTTTTGTTTGTATGTGGGGAAATATCTTGTGAAGAGAAAGAAATAATTGTTGGAAAAACATAGTGAAGTGAAAAGAATTATGACCCTTTTCTTTATTTGTCGAGTAAAGGGAGCGCATTTATAGAAAACTTAATTTTTTGGTGATAGTGCTCCTTTGGGTGAATGGAGTGATTGTGCGTTGCGTACGAAGTAAGCATACTGTGTTTTGTGAGTGCAAGTGTGTATGTGCACAAACATGGGTGTGTGACAGTGAACATTCACTTGTTGAGGTTAATCTGCTTACCTGAACATGGTTTCTGCTTCAACATCCCCAAACCACACCTTGAGGTTGGATGAGAAGTTCTCTCCCATCAGTTCTAACATGGCAACATCACCCCCTCCGTTCAACTGAAACCAACCATGCAGTCAATGTCTACTTCACTGTCTTCTTCTATGTCCCAGCAAACCTTGATCCTGTTAAATAAATATATATGCTGAAAATAAATACTGTGATTCTCTCATACAAACTTTGACATGCTGCTTTTCTACACACTGTGTACACACTTTATTCATTAATCAAGACTCTCTTTGAAGATCTTACCCTTATTTTTGAAGATCTTACCCTAACAAGCACACCGGTATGTTTGAAACTTCTTCAGAAACTTGCTTACAACTGGTCACAGTGTAAAAAACTAATGGCATTAAACAACAACAGTAACAAAACCATAAGTTTGAAACAATTCAGAAACTCATATGTCAGTTCTAATGCTTTCTTGATTTTTAAAAAAATCACAATCAAGCACATATGTAAAAACCTCCCAACTAGAAAACCGATGCTAAATGAATGGAAAAATAAATTAGTGAACATTTGTGACACCCTTTAAGACAAAAAACAAAACATTAATCTGAATCATCCACATGGTCTCTTTCCCCTAAGTATAGGCATAACACGAAGAAGTCTATTTATGTTGCAGCCACTCACATGTAAACTGTTAACTACAGGAACAGGGGTAACTGGGGTCTTGACAGGCCCCATTCCTTCAAAAAATGTGTATTCTGCCTTGTCTGTGTGCTGATGATTGTCCACGACGCTCCATCATTGATCATCTCCTTGGTGGGTTCTTTGGGACACGGCGTTGCCTGCACACAATGAATCAAAATGAGCAGCAGGGATTTTCCCCGAGAAGGGATATCTTAGCTTTCCTTAAAAAAAAAAAAAAAAATAAATGACTTTGACAGAGGAGAGGCGATGTAGTTACAGAGTGACATAAACTTTTCCGTAACACTTTCGCTACAGTAGGGAAAAAAGGGGGAGTTGGGGGTGGGTGGTTTTGGAGAGCTGGCATAGATCTGAAATCTATGCTGCCATTTCTGAGACAGAAGGAAGAGAGAAAGGGAGGTGGCGTGTGTGTTTGTACAATTTGTACATGAGGGTGGGTGTAGTAGGGGGGGATGGAGCGTTGGTTGTCAGATGCCAATAGCCTTGGTGCTAAAGGCTGCCAGAATGAGTGGTGTGGGAGTACTGTTACTGAAAGGGGATGATAATACAGCTAAAGCAAAATCAATAAAAAAAACTTTTTTAAAGACTGAAAAACAAGACCTTTCGAAAACTGGAAAAATAAATTCAGCTTTCTCACCCTGGAACTGTATGATGCGTTCCTGAGAGAGACAGAGGTACATGCGCTCTGTGTCTTTGAGGTAGAAGGCGCATTTATGGAGCTGCGACACTGGATCATCTGCATCCAGTAGTGAGGTCTGCTTGTCCACTTTGCGAATTATCTGCTAACAAAAAGGATTTCGTCAGACACAGTTGAACTGCTTTATTTTTAACACACAACATCAAGGACTGCATTTTGTCTGAAGTGTTGTACGCTTTTAATCCTCTTGCATTCATAATGGAGCAAACTGGAAATGCTTCATCACCACTAGATTTCATAACGGGAATAACCAGAAGCACATGACAGGTAACTGTACATCATGCTCTGACATCGTGCACCATACCAAAAAGCTTAATCCCTTCCACATGAAGAGGCTGAAATAGCTGCTGAAGACCTGGAAAGACAGGAAGTCTCAACACACAGATCCTCTCTCAAGCTGAACTGCCAAGCATTCACACCCTGCTCAGAATAACACTATCAGACGGGCTTGCAACCTTGCACAAATGCCTGGTACACATCTTCGTAATGAAAATAAAGCCCTTTATCTGTACGTATATGTGATTCACTCATACCCTGTAAAACTGCGCTCTTGTTTGTTTGTTTCTACATTTAGTCACATCTTCTTTTGTTATAGAATACAGATCCTTGTTACTGTATATTTTTGGTTTACTTTTCATACAGTTTGGACTGGGCAAAGTATGGGAAGGTGTGGGGGAGACAAGGGTAAATGTAAGGTAAGTACAACGAAAAGCTGCAGTTATATTTTAGTAATGATCCCACATAATAGACCATATCCTTCCATCCATTATGTAACATCTATAGAGAAAGCATTAATCTACTGAGGTGGGTGTGGGGGATCATAGTCATGTACCTCTGGATGGTCTCTCTTGACGAGGAAGATTTGTGTGGTAATTTTTTTCAACCTTCTCGATTCACTCTCCCCATTCCTAAGTTTTTTAAGAAAATTTCATGTACAAACTAACATTTCAAATAATACTTATGGTTAAACAGATGTGCAACACCAAGTATTGATACTTCAACAGGCCTACTTCAAACAAGTTCGATCTGATCACTAACAGTCTGCTACTGCAGTAAGGCAAAGGGAGTTTAGCTGGGGGGAAAAAAAACACCATCACACCGATAAATGTAGCTAGCTAGCTGCTTCTTGTTTTCAAGGTACATGTAGTTCATTGTGGTGGAGGCACTTTTGCTTCCCATCTCTCCCCTTACCCTTCCCAAAAGCTTTACATTTAAAGAACATTGAGCAGCACACACTTTAACTCTCTTGACAAGCATGCGCCCAACTGGACATCACACTGCCAATACGCTGAGTGCCTTGCCAGCGCCCGGTAAAACACGTGGCAACAATGGGCGCCACCATGTTTCTCGTAGAAAAGGAAGTCTCATGAGAACGACTTCCTTTTTCCTGTAGCGATTCACTTCCGTTTGCTAAAAACCGCGAGTCGATACGTGCCGTAGTTCTCGAGTTATGAATTTTTTAAGTTTTGTGGTCGAAATGCTGTTTTTCACCATGCCTAACCTTGATTTCTGCCGTTCTATAATGAGATTTAGTGATGAAGATACTGTGATCTGTAGGATTTACGGCATAAGACTTCATGAAAGTGCTGGGTAATGAAGCTTACAGTGACCTAGATTTCGACTGGGATGAGGTTCCAGATACGATAAACAATTCAGACAGTTCTGAAGACGAAGATTTTTTTTTTTTTCCCCAAGTAAATGGCTCATGTGACATTCTTCAAATTTATGATATAGCAACATACATATTTGTAGGAATTTTTTAGAATTATGTTCATTTCATTTTTTCCTTTCCTTTCTTTTAAATTAATTTTTGAATTGGATAACCATGTCAAATTACGGAGTTACTTCTCTTGCCGTAGGTTTTCGGCGTAACTAAGCTCAGGTAAGTGCATACTGAAGAGGGTTAATGTGTAATGATTATTTGCATGAGTAGCTAATGGCTTCTCACCACTGACTGGAGTCATAAATCTTTTAAGTTCAGCCACACAGCACGCAATAATACACATGGCAGCAACGTCAATCTTGCACTTGGTCCCTGCACCAGACCAGCCCATCTTCGCTGAATTTGTCAAACTACATCCATTTTCATCACTTTTTCACATGGTGGTTTTCATTGTCCGCTATTGAAATCTTGTTCTGTCAAGTACTTCATCCTCTATGTATTTTCATGTTGCTGCAAGAATTGACTGTCTTTTCTGTGTATGGGTTAACAGGAAGTTGCTGTACCTATCTGAGGCGACTTTGTACCTTCCCTACAGAAGAGTTTTGAGAATCCCAACTGCATGATGACTAACTCATCAATAATTTTCTGTCCAGAACATTTTACCTGTATTCAATGATACAAGCCAAAAAGATTAAAGTATATTCAAGGCAAAATAGAAAATATGATTTTCCAAAATATCTAAGCAAAAGAGTACACCTCAACAAAACCTAAATAAACCTAACACTGCACAAACACAATCTTGCCTTTCTAGAGACAAAGTCGTCACAATTTTTCTGATCTTGATATCTAGTTTAATCCATATCATGAATTTTCACAACAAATTGCCTCAGCATTATGAATCATCATGTTTCATTTCATGATATGACAACAAAATACTACAAAAGAACTTGTAAAATTTAGATTTCATATTACTATTCTTCATGTGGAGGTAAGCATATATCTATTCTTCGTACTGAGATTTTGTTGTTTTGTGTTTTTTTGTTATACTATCTTTCTGTCACAGGTTCAAAAGATTTTTCTAGTTTTACCCGACTAGTATACACCTTGAATATTTCCACTACAGTAACACACAGTGGTTTCCTATGCATCTTGAATGCAGAACATCTCTACATCACAATCACAATTGTTTAGACTACGATTGTGTTCAAGTATATGTCTCCATTTTCAATTTTCTTTAAAAGCTCATTTCTCATTTTCTGTAACATGCCTGCACCAAAGAAAAGCAAAAAGAGAGACAATCTGTGCACCCACTTCTGTGTTTTATCTACTTTCTCCACCACATATCATTCCACTGCTTCATTTTCTCTCATTCTTTCTTATATAATCACAATTGTACATGCATGAAGTTCTCTTCAAACTGTAATTTTCTGAAGAAAATGTTCCCCTCGATCATACTGGCAGTTTTTCATTAATTTGCCAGATGACCATATGACTGAACTCTGGGTGCATATAAAACAGCAATACAGCAAAGTATGGACATGCATACAGGTCTGCTGGTGCAACTAAATGAATGTAGAATTGTAATTCATATAAAAGAGTGGAGACACACCACTTGCTTCCTGAAACTGAAATGTAGCATACTGTAAGCAGACCTACTTACAAGGCGAGGGAGAGCCATACCGGTGACCGAACACACTAGTTTCACAGTCGAGCCATAATGGATGTAGCCATCTCTGACTGTGAACTCTTCAGACTCCCCTTCGTTGTCATCCACTGAAAAAACATGTATGTCAATGATGTAGCAACAACCATACATCACATTACTCAATATAAACCTTCATGCAAACCAACAGCAATCATAATGGTGTTATGCTGTGTAGGTTATATGTCTTCACCTTACATCAACTTATGTCATAAATAATAGTTTTAAACTTGCATTTAATTCTGTGTGTACATATGCTGACAATTTTTGCTTGTTTATTTGCTTCTGCGATTGCAAAGCCCTATGAATCAGAATTTATTTGGATGGTGCTATAAAAAATGTTCTATGGTGCTATAAAAAATGTTCTTTGATATAAAACCACTCTCTACAGTAATTACTTTCTTCACTTGTACTTTGTGGCAAGTAAATAAGTACATGCCTAAAAGTGTATGGTAATGCAGTCATCCCCTCCTCACCATACTGCCTCCAGGATTTAACGTCACAAGCCATCATTAATGAGGACTCATTTCTTTGCTATTTTGGGTTGTGGTAACTATGGCATTAACAGGCAAATGCAAAAAAAAAAAAACTAGAACATAACAAAGACTGAAAAAAAACCTACCAAAAAGAGGCGGGGGGGGGGGGGGGGGGGGGGGGGGGGGAAGGGAGAAGGACCCACAAAAGGATGGCCTTAAGATGTGTTTATGTTTTCCTAGTTTTTCAACTTTTTTGAAAAACAACACTTAATACTTTCAAATATGTCTGTAAATAACAAATCTACATATCTATACAGTGCACAATGACCTTTTTTTTTTTTTAAATCAAAATCCATATTACAAAAATCTTATTCTGCTTTTGTCAAGTTTAATTTTCAACATCATTTCATTCAAAATGTTCCCATCCAATGTTGTATCCAATTTTTTTCTTGGAAAGAAAATATCTGTGGTCTCAGGCCTGCCTGACTTTGAGGTATTTTAGGTATAATGGAAATGACAATACACTTTAAGGCAAAGAGAGCTGAATGACCGCATGTCTTGCTTTATTTTTAACCCTCTTGCATTCGTTTCGCCCGTATCCAGCCGCTGTGTTTGTCTCCCCTGCTATTGGTTCCGGCCGCAACCGACCGTACGTGCCACGTTACTTTCCCTCACACATTGCGACCTTGTTTTTAAGTCAAGACTGGCCAAAAATAAACGTGCATCCCTGAGAGGTGTGCAATGAAATCTTAGCTGTAGTATGGGGTGTGGGAAACAATTCATTCACAAAGACTAGGGTCGTGAACTGACTGCATTCCATTGCTGCAGACGGCATCACCTCGTTTCTGAAAATGGCGTCTGCTAGCGCTTCTATTGACGGCGATTTTTTAGGATTATATGAAGAGGAGTTAGATGAAATACTACAAGAAATAGAAAGGTATGAAACAGAGGAGTTAAATGAAAGTGATGTGGATGTTTGAGAGGAAGAGAAGAGGGAGAAGAAGAAGGTGAAGAAAGTGATGAAGATGATGATGTGCCTTTGTCTGCGTTTGTGACCACGTGGCGACCAGCCACTTCCCCACCTGTAGTTCAGCTTTTTGAGGAGGAGACTGGGCCAAATCATGATTTGCCAGACACAGCTACACCTCTGGATTATTTTCTTCTCTTCCTGCCGCAGTTGTTTTTTACTACAGCTGCTGACCAGACGAACCTGTACCTGTACGCCAGGCAGCAGATGACAAAGCGGGGACACAACTTGACCCACTTTGGCAGGATATGACACCTGCTGAGATGCATGCATACATAGCTGTGCTCGTCATGATGGAATCTAACGTCTGCCAAGACTCTGGTGCTACTGGTCGACAGATCTTCGGTTTAGCGAGCCATGGATCAGTGGGGTGATGTCGAAACCACGGTTTCTGCCATGCGGCAAATATGGTAGAAACCATGATCAAGAGAATAGTGTTTACCATATTGGTGACATGTGACAGTGGTGACACTCACCTTCCTGCTGTGTGTGACCAGACACCACATTAGAGTATAAATAATGGAGTTTACTTCTTTCTGTGACTTTCTGTGACTGTATATATTCCGGTGTTAAAAATCGTTAAGTAGTGACAAACACACCGTTTAGGATAAAAAACAAAAAAACCATAAAGTTACCTGGCCGCATGTTTGAGCATGTGACAATCATGTGACACTTTGTGACACCCCAAAATGGATTTACTGAACCAGGACTGCTGTTTACAAGTTGAGGCAGGCCACCCTTTGATGATTTATACTAACAAATGCATGCCGACAATGTTATTGTCTGTCTGGTGTATCATAGTAACATTGTCAACGTTTGATGTCCCATTGTTTTGTGACAAACAGGGTGACAATGACACCAACATGCATCCCAAACATGTGACATCACTGCATTATGAAATATGATGTGTTAGAATTTTACATACTAAATTTGACAGCCCTGCAGTGGAAACTTTGTCCACTACAGTCTTTCAAAGGCAGTAGGTGAGTTTTAGGTTAAATCTCTCAAAACAATACAAATACTAGGCACAGTTCTAGGCCAGAAAATGCGAATGCAAGAGGGTTAATTCAAATTTTCAGCATTGTATGTGTTCTCAACTCTTCGATGCACACAGAACAAAAAAACACAAACCTCTTTATCCTTTCTGTAATGATACAGTATTCATGGCATAGCTTTTCAGTATTTTGAAACAAAAATCAGTATTTAAATACATGTTATCTAATGCTTGTGTGTGTGTGTGTGTGTGTGTGTGTGTGTGTGTAAATTGATGCCATTTTACTAAGAGAGGAAAACAGCTCTTACCTTTAACTTTTAGCAATCAGGTACCTTTAAATCTTTTTTGTTAAGTCAAGATACCTTTCTGTTGGTTTTTTTTTGTTTCTATTTTCCTTGTTTTGAAAATATTTCAAGCCCCGCACTTATTCAGGATGTATGCATTAATATAAACACTCATATTCATCCTTATCTTATGAACACTTTGGACCTTTGAACTACCCGGATCATCATGATCAGGAAAATTAGCTCATATGTATCTAAAAGCTTGACTTCTAAATGGTAAAAACGGTCAGTTCTGTCAATATTGTATCCATAGTCAGACCAGTTTATCCAGTGGTATACCTCTCAAGAATAAAAAAAAACACTTGTAGAAAAAACAACTGTTGTAAGGTATCCTAATTTACACAACTGTTTGTTGTAAGAGATAGAAAAAACTTGCCCATCCTTCTCCCCTTGTGCATGCGTGTGTGCGTCTCTGTGAGAGAGTGAGCGAGCGAGAGAGAGAGAGAGAGAGAGAGAGAGAACGCAAAAGATAGAACTGGGTTAGGGGATGAGAGTGGGGTGGGGGCGGGGGGTCATGAAACTTTTGTTTCACAAGATTTCAACATTGCTGAACTAAATTTTATTTTCCATATATCTCTTAGTGACATTACGTAACAACATTGATAATAACAATAATACAATTAATCTTAAAAAAAGAGAAATCATCATTCCTATTGGTGGTGTTGTTCCTAAATTTGTTTACAGGAGTTGTTAAATTTTCATCAAACGTTGGTCCAAGCCTAAGCTGCTATAAGGACTGCTGGGGGAAGGACAGTGGAGGGGAGAAGGAAGACTGAAGACTGATTTTTTACAAATGAAATGAGATTTAATATGTATTTTCAATAATAATCATAATAACAATGGGATCTGAACAGAACATGCAGGCATGTGGGTGCAGGGCCAGTCACTTTGCTCTTACCTTACAAGTGGAATGCATCAATATAATGATGGAAATAAGAAGTGCAGGTCTGAGCCAACTATGTCACTGAAATCAGCGCCAAATCTTAATGATCGCTCAGTTCCAATGGCAGACGCTGATGTTTGTTGAGAAGCAAAAGGAGCAGTTTTGATGTAAATTTCACACCAAACTGCCAAAAAAAAAAAAAAAAACAGATATAAACAGAGGTTGAAACAAATGTATTTTATCATGACTGTAGTACAGAAATGCATTCATTTGGGGCAAAATATAGAGACAGGCACTCACAAAGCCGACTGGATCAAGTTAATAACTTCTGATTTTGCAGGCTCTGACTTTTGAATGTTGTAAAGAAGCCTCATTGAATCAGTTAAGAAACTGCAAACCAACAATGTTTTGTTTCATTAAAGAAGGCAAAAGTGTTGGACTGGTCAACTCGGTACCAAAATTTGGTAATTTTATTTCATTCTTGTGCAGCAAACGTGTCTGCAGTTTGCAGGATAATAAACATGACTGTTCAGTGCTACAAATCACTGTGCCAAATCAAGATCGCTGTGCTGATGAACGAAACAATAAATGTCTGGAATTGTTTTTGGGGATAAACATCAGACCAAATCAACTTCTGAAATCATGGGCTGCCGAATCTTGAATCTAGTTTGATTAACAAATGTCCCGATTTTCCTCTATATTTTGACAAACTCTTTTTCATATTTACCTAGCGATATCTTATTTCTGCACTTAACTGATTTTTCTGTGCTCAATACAGAAAAATTGCACTGGTCAACAGGTCTGAAAAGCACAACCTATCTGATCCACATGAAGCGCTAGCAGTGTATATAATTGTTTCTCTGAACAGATGTTTCTTCTTCTGAAGTCTTCATGACAAAGGAGGCTGGTCAACACAGTTCAAGCTGGTTCCTTACACAAATGGATGGTGAAGGCCCCCCACTGGGTGGAGCTGGCATGAAAATTGTTGTTCTCCACATGCAGGTAGCGTGTACTGACTGTCTGGGACCGAAGGCGATTGAAGAGGGCTACCTTGGTACCTGAGGCAATACACACTGCACACCCATGTGGATTATGAAATTATGTACACTGAATCATACTGTCATGTTGAACAATCCACAATCCATATGCACATAAACACGCGCGATGTAATACCTATTCAATATACAGTTGAGAACACACATACAAATATTAACAAAATATGTCCCTTCAGATGTTTGAAATAAGACTTCAAAAATGCTCAACAAAACAATGAGGATTCTCCGGCTGGCTGGATCTGGGGAGTAGTGTTTCATGCATGGTTTGTTTCAAGCAAACTGCAATTTGAAGAATATTTCTTTGTGTATTTTTGATTTTGCAGCAGACATTTTTGTCCAAAAACGTAGTGGTCTCTTATGTATTTGTATTTGTATTAAATAAGCAAAACGTAGCCCCTTGTTTTTGTGTATTACCTTGCATTTTGGCTTGTTTTGGCTGGTATTATATAATGCTTCATTCTGTATTGGTGTCCTTCTTACCTTCCGCACAGTATTTTCAGAGATACATCAATGACAGAAAGGAAATTAAAATACAATGGATCACATGCTGTTCACAAATATCCCTTGCTTGGAGGAAACTCTTAAACCTTTTCTCACACCTCCAACTCCACCACGCTCACTTGACATGTCCCACCCCTCCTCTCTCCCACTACAAGTACTCCATCAAACTGCAGAGCACATTTTTCTCTTACTCCTTACATAAGCCTCCTGTAGAGCATTGACATCATACTATCAGTTCCTCATGTCCCATGACCAAGCCCAAACCTGCAGTGACCACGAAAAATTATGCTCAACATACTCTGCATCATCATCACTTCATCTACGAGCCATTGAGCAAACTTACACACAAAAAGAAAAACAAAATCCTAGTGAGATAATCCCAAAAGCAGATACTTTTGCAACTCACAGAGCTAACTACCAACAGACACCTGTAAAAACTGGAAATGTAGAATGTCATCTGAATTGCCAAATTTCTCTCCCTAAAAACAGGAAACACTGAACAACTGAATATGTGACCTTCCACACAAAATGAATCGCTTGTCATAGTTAAGCATTGCCGAGATGTACACATTTTCTAAAAGTATTTTTTCTGCTCTTTTCAATGGTGAAAACCATTTTTAAATTGCACTTTTAGTTTTCAAGATAGTGTTTTGAAGATGGTAACCTTCTGAGAAGTGCTTTTGAGAAAATGAACAAAACAGATGCACACATTCAGCATAATATTAACATATCATGTGTTTTAAAATGTCATACAGAAAGCAGTCAAATATAAACAAATTCACTTCGAGCATTTTGTGCAGGAAAACCTTATAGCATCAGCTTGGGTCAAAATATCAAAATCCACTCCTGACACCCCTACTGCCTATTTTGGCTGCTAACCGAAAACCCGGAGAGATGACAATCGACTCATTCCGCGGTGGAAGGTCACAAGCATCAGCAACAATGACAAGTCAACCAAGATCAACTCACAATCAGCATTTTTCAGAGACTGCTTTTTCTTGGAGGGTTTAGAGATAACCTTGATGCGTTTGCTGTGAAACAGGCCCATGTCCTGCCCCCCGCCATAGAACATCTTCACTGACAGCATGAAGTGCTTGCGCTTGTCCGAGTCCGATATGTACAGTGTTTTGGCAGCACAATAACACTGCAACAAAACAAAAGGTCACCTTCAAAATCCAGTCTACAGAAAGCAAATCATGCACCTGTATCCCATGCACCTGTACCCCACATGAGCACAAAATTTCCAAGTCATTATGATTTCTATCTATGCATAGTATGATGCATCTTTTTTTCAAGCAAGGTCTCGGTTATTAAATATGGTAAAAGAATAGAGGTGGTCAATAATGACATGCAATGTTTGTAATGTGGAAAAAAGATACTGTGCACACTCATTTGTAGTTTTGTCCCGTTTCAAATGTTTTTTGGCAACATTTAGAAAAACACCTGAAAAAAAAATTGTGAACAGAGTGAATGACTGTCACTAAATGACAATTTCAATGAAATTGTTCGGCACAAATGAAAAAACGGCTATTGTGTTTTTTTTTTTTTTTATTGTTTACCCATTTTATAAGCAATTTTTTTTTCTTTTAAATCCACAAATGCTTAATTAACAAAACAAAACCAATGCTTCCATATTCATAACTTTATTCAAGAAAGTTATTATAATTTTCAAACACTTCAATGCACCCCAATACTGATTCTCAGTTATACTTTTGTCATCAGATGACCAAATATTAATAACAAAAATATACTAGGGGGGGGGGGGGGGGGGGGGGGGGGGGGGAAGGCTGCAACATTCATGATGTTGCCTTTTTTTTAATGTTTTTTGTTTCTTTTACTTCTCAGTAAGTCTTTATGTCTTCCTATGTTAACCTTTACCAGCCGTGTCAGCCAATAGAGCCTGACAGGATTTCTCTCCCTTGTGCAGTGTCATGCAAGGACGGATGACGGACAGACAGCAGTACATTCTGCCGTGTCGTCCACTATTGCATGACGGGAACATAAAAAATTCCTACACTTTCCAGAAAATGATCCAAAGAAAATAAGCTCTGTAACTGGTCTTGGGGATGTTGGAGCGAGTTGTAGACCGTACTTTCAGTGGCCTATTGTGAACTTGGCTGACCCCAGGAGCTTTGAAACAAAGAAACTGGCGGCACCGGCGCGTGGCACGTATTTCCTGTGCCAGAAAAAATGTCGGTCAGGCGAAGGGGTGGTAGCGATTTCTCGCTTAATGAAGCGCTTGAAATCATATTACAAAGTGGATCTGGTGATGAGGGGAGTGAAAGAGAGATAGAAAACTTTGAAAGAGAAGAGGAAAGTGAATTGTTTGAAGATGCAGCCTTCCCTTCATCTTCTAATTTGGTGTTGTAAAAGAACGGAATAGAATGCAAACAAAGCATTTTTTCTACTTGTCAGACATGTTTTTCAACGCACAGTTGTGTGTACACATTGAAAGTAAATGATTTGAAATTGCTATGTTCGATTAGTTGAGTGTTTGTTTCTTTCCTATGACACCTAACACAAGACTGTCAGTTGTTGTCTAGCAACCGTAAAAATAATTAAAAAGTGGCCAAATATGTGCGTCGGCAGGAGTGAGCGCTATGCGCGAGCATGTGGCGGCAGCGAATCATACTGTCCTTGCCGCTCTCGGCTGGATAATATTAAATGCTTCTATACCTTCCTGCTAATCTGCACTACAAGTTTTTTTTTTATGCATTCAGCATAGTCAATGGAATGCAGCCCATCTAAGAGACTTGTTGATCTAATTTTGATGCCACTGCTGTACTTTGCAAGCAGATCTGTTGAACTTTCTGTGCTGATGCAGTTTTTGTAGGAAAAAAGTGCTTTCAATGCACGGGGGTAACAAGAAGAACAAATGAATATATTACACTGTCACTTGATCTGAAGGTGCAAGTTCAGAATAAAACCTAATGAAGTTTCAATACCATCGTTTGAATAATCCCTTCTTTCTGCAGAGACATATGGGAAAAAATTCCATTTAAATCAGTTTGCTGAAAATCACTGGTGTCCAATAATGAGAAAGCAAAAAAAAAAAAAAAAAAAAAAAATCAGGACCACAGAACTCGGACATAGTCAATTCAGCATATAACTGACTGTGACTCTTCAAGCCAACTATCTTCAACGAATACAAATTCATTTTCACATCAAACATGTCAGCTTAAAACCCTGAACAAATATCAGAACTTGCACTTGCTACCACAATCCTCTACAAAAAAAAGATTGCAGTCAAAATCAAAAAAACATTCCATAAACTGACACTATTGCCAAGAGGAAGTAAAGCTGTTCTTTCCGAAAGACAGAACAAATGTTGTTTTGGCCACAGAAGAGCTTTCTGTCCTGTTACAGCCTTTGGAATGATGACCGTGAGCCATAGTGTATCAGTACAGCTCGGGCGCAGAATAGCACAGTGTTTGACACTAAGAGTGGAAAGATAAGCACAATCCATAAGAAGAGATGCATACAAAAGTATCCCACCTTTCCTTCCAGGTTGAGCTGAACCATTTCCTGATCAGAGTTCCCGATGCCCATGAAGGCACACACCTGTGTGTCCTGTTCTGTGGCTCCTTCCTTCTCCATCTGCTCCCGCTTTCTCTTCCAGCCACTGCCAAACAGGTAGATGCAAGGGGGTGGGCAGAAAAACCTGCACACAAGCAATGGACGCCGCCATGAAAATTCGACTGATATATTTTGGCTCATTCTCACTTATCACTGCAACATGTGTCTAGAAACACACATACAATCAACAGGTATAACATAAGCCGCTGAAAAAGCAGAGTTCATGGAATGTCAGGATATTTAACTCCACCCTTGAAGGGGCAAGAATTCCAGGGCTTTTTAAATATCTTCCTAAGAAAATTGCACCATAAAAGCTCACTTCCATCCATTCATCCACACACACATCCACACAACCATTTTACTGCAGAGACTTATTAATACTGAATTATTTCTGTAATAACATTTGGACTTGGTAATGAATGAACAGAAACAGATATGTGACAAATCTTTGGTCTATTTTGTTTAAAAACAAAAGGAAAAGAAAGAAAGAAAAGAAACACACACACAAACACACACACACACACACACACACACACACACATGCACACACACATACACACACACACACACACACACACCAAAGGTCCCTACCTTTTGGCTCATCATTAGGCCAATGCAATCTGCACTCCATGAAAAAGACCTAATATTCAGTTTAAAGTACTTATATATATGTACCACACAAATTCTGTCCACAAAATCGAGATTAAAAATCCTTTTATCAGCTCTAGAAACTGAAAACATGTTAACCTTTTCTCGTTTCCATAGGATTTCTGAGCAACTTTGGCATGTAATATCACAAGTATTTGGTCACCACGGGTCACGTAGATACTTCTTCATGGCCTCCCTGGAAAAGAATAGAAAAATAAAAAACATAGTAAATCCATCTCAATTGTGGTATCCACTTGGGGGAGAAAAGGAGTTCAACAAAAAAGAAAACAAGAGGAAAAAAAAAAAAAAGAAAACAAGAGGAAAAGACAGCACAACACTTGTGTGGTCATTTGTGTTGTTTCAGACTTGAAGATAATAAACGCCATGAAACCCAGAACATTACAAGGATCTTTACAAGACTATTATGGTAGAACAGACAACAGGCAGTAATCATCACGCGCGCGCACACACACACACACACACACACAAAATCATGCAGCACTAATCAAGACTTACACAACTGAAATTTGCTGTTGGTCCATTTCTCATCAAAGATTAGAGCTTAAAAAACAAAAAAACAAACAAAAAAAACAAACAGACAAACAAACAAAACAAACAAACCACCAAACACCCAAGATAGATATAACAACCATTATATCATTTCCCTGTCAGCAGGTGCTTGAAATTCAAGGTCTGGTTCCTGATTCTGAGCAACAAAGTTATGCTTAAATTTGCAAATGCCTCGCAGAAACATTGGTAGTTCTGGAAACCTGACCCTTGGTAGTGTAAACACTTTGATGAGGTGTCCGTTTGGCACAAGAGGTCTTTTACAAAAAAGTGGCTGTCCTACAGAGCCCAGTGATACTACATACAGTGTATAACTGCTAAATATACAGTGATGATGCTGAATTTATGCTTTTACACCGGCAAATTCATCTGCCATATTTGAGGTGGTGACAAGACTTCCTTTCTACCTTACACGTTTTATACTCTTATCAATATTTCCTTTTTAAAACTCACCTTGTTAACCTTTTCTCCTGGAACAACCTGAAACAGTCAAAACATAAAAGCCAGTCAAAAGCACAATCAAGACATCTCAATGATCATGTAAAACTAATCACTACAGTAATACATCACTCTAGTCATAAGAGCAATCAGTACATCATGTGAAGTTAATCACAACCACAGTCAATACATCATGTAAAGGTATTTACTCGTCACAGCAAATCAATATATCATGTGAAGACACCAGTTGTACATGCATCAGGTACATATAGTCAAGGCTTATGGTGATGCATGTTTAAATCAAGTGTATCCTCATGTGATTCAAACATTCTGTAGGTTCATTTACCAGCTCCTTTGGATATTCAGTATGTTCAAACTTAACACATCAACTGTATTAAACGGGCTGATGGCAGTCTGAGTCTAGTTAGGATCATCTAGAGACAGCAGAGAAATTGAACTGAATTGAACCCTCTACTTCATGGCGAATGAATCAGAGTGGCATATGGGTGGGGTGGAAGTTACTGATGCAACAGCTATGTATTTGGGGACTGTGAAGTTATAAACTGATACTTGAATCTACACCATGAACTTGCATCATTGATTTACACTGTGAAGTTATACACTGATACTTGGATCTACACCATGAACTCGCATTACCGATTACACCGTGAAGTTATAAACTGATACTTGGATTTAAACCTTAACTCTCAAAAGTTTTTGAGATTTTCAAATTTTGCATGATGGATGTTCTTTTTTTTTTCGTACCATTCTGCGCATTATTTCTAAAATGATAATATTTTTGTGATGAATGTTTCTATTTCAGTTTTTTTTTCAGGCGATATACTGCTTCTGATAACAAAAATATTGTTTTAAATACCATAATTCTGGGAAGAAAACCGTCGATCACCAGTGATCAAAATTCAAGGGAAAGAACTGAAGAAAGTTAATCCCTCCACATATGTACTTTCTGAAAAGTACAGACAACTTTCAATAGATTTACTAGGAAAATGAAGATTTATTATATCTGGGCACAGTTAACTTCTAGTGGAAGCAAAAATCAAAAATAAACAGTCATGTTTGTTTTTACTTTTCAAGAAACAGGTTCTAATAAACCTTATATTTAAACACTGGGGTGGTAAGCTTAAGGATAATGATATACCAATCTCTTGATTTTCATTGAAACAGACATTAAAAACAAATAAGAATCGTAAGATCAGTGGGCATGACAGCTTTGCCAAAATAAATCATGATGAAATTTGTCATATAAATAGACTGTTTCCAAACATATAACTCATTTTGCCTTCTAAATTAACCACCTGGTGCTTTGTCACACAATAAAGAACCAGAAATCACAAACTGCCCATTTAAAGTGGCTTTTCAGCTCACATTAAATGACAAGATAAAAGTGCAATGAATGTACTTGTGTTTTTAATCAGTTAGGATGATATACTTCAACATTTTTTTCCTTTCTTTCGTTTTCTTCTCTTTTTTTTCCATTTGCAAACATATAACTTCAGACCTGGTTATTCATTGATTTCGCCGAATTTTGTTCCCATGTTTGGCATGTGTACAATGAATATGACAAACATGAAAAAAAAAACAAAACAAAAAGTGGGGGGGGGGGGGGGGGGGGGAATTCTTGAGCTGAGATTCTTCAGTGATAACTGCACTTGTGGATTCTAACTGCATGAGGGGAAATCTAACTAAAGAGCGAGAACTCTTGCTAACATCAGCGCGAAAAATAACATCAGCCCATGTTAAATTTTTGACAACATGCCCAGAACATAGAGAAAGCATGAGTCTGTGCCAAAGAATGCTGATGAGTCAGGTTTGAAAGCAATTTGTGTCAGAAAGAATCGAATCTATTTCACCCCTTGTTAATTTAAGATTTGACAGTTGCTACCTGGAACCAACCTTCGCTGTTTGATGGCATGTGTGAAAACAAAACTGTCATCAATTGCACATGTATCTTCATATGCCTCAACAAACGGTATCACGACTATTGGCTGAAGCAGCATTTGCATATTCTCTCAGCAAAATGACAAAGGAATGATCAGCTTGGAAAAGAATAACGGATTGTAGGGAGTAATCAAGATGCAGTTTTATCCAAACATTCAAGAAAAGAAAATGACCCAGACATTTCAAGATTTCCAGATCTCCGGACAAACAGTGAAGTTGAATTCCGGTTCAGGCCTTTCCGGACATATGGTTTCATCCATGCATTCATAATATATGCTCAGAGGCCTTTTCTCCATGGATCCAGAATCATCAGTGAGATATGGCTGGATCGCATCAGTTCTCTCTTGGTATCAAATGGAGATACACCACAGTCTGTATTTCTGTGGTTTTCTCACCATCATGGGTTCAAAAACAAAATCTAATGGCACTCAAAGAATGCTTGAAAACCAAATGAGAAGAAAGTGCTGAAGGGAACTAAGTTGATTGAAACTTAAATCCTTACATAAAGAGTACTAGGTGCATGAGGAATTCTCTGTACCTATGCTTGAGGATTCATTTAGGGATACAAGGAAAGTCAAAAGGTGTCAACAGGCAGACAAGGAAAGTCAAAAGGTGTCAACAGGCAGAGTGGTCAGCTCTATTGTTGATAACCCAAGGACTGTCATTCACATGAGTACTGACAGCAGCTAAGAATTGTGCAGATCAGCCTTTTACTGGGATCTCCAAAGAGATGGTATCTCCGACTAGTTCAGTCGTATTGCTTACAGCCCAGCCACCCACACTGGGGCCATATCAGGGCTGCACCATGAGTGCATGTATCAATTAACCAAACAGGGCTGGCTAAGCTTCACAGGTAAATGGGGTAAGTTATAATGTCTATTCAAATGGAACCCTTAGTTAAAATCACATGAATTATTTCTACAAACAGAAACTAATGACTTGTTTCCTTTTTTTTTTAAACAAAGAATACAGTTTCACATCATGTTCCTACTCTGCTATCACTAAATGCAATATTATCCAGCAACCTGTCTCAAGTAAATATACCTCTGCTTTTCCTGTTTGGCATAATTCACAGAGAACTCAATGTCTTTTTAACTAAAGAAATTTATTTCTTCCATTCACACATGTGCAGATTGGATACACTTCCTTCATTAAAAAAAGAGAAAATTTCTCTGATTACACACACATAGAATGGTGAGAAGGAAAACACTTACTCGCTGTGAAACAGCCTCATAACTTCGCCTAGCCTGCTCTAAGCTGGCCAAACTGCGCATTGGAGGTGAAGGGGTGGGAAGCGGGCTGGGTGGGGTGTGCATGGTAGAAGCCAATGTTCCCAGGTCCATGGGGTTGGCTGTGGTTGACACAGCAACCATGTCCCCGCTCAACTTGTCCGGGGGTGTGAGGGATCCATGCATCAAGTGATTAGGAGGACCTGCATCTGACAACACAAAACACTACATCAAAGGAAGGTTGTCACTGTTATTGACTGATAATAGTTGAAAATGCCTTCCCTCATGGAACTCATAAAGCCAGAATGTGTGCCAGCATGAGTGAGCGAGTGAGCAAGAAAGTGTGTGTGTGTGTGTGTGTGTGTGTGTGTGTGTGTGTAGGAGAAGGGGTGGGAAGGAGACATATCTTTACTGACAACATTGTAAAGGTGTTAATATGCTTTCAGAGCCTTTATAATGTCAGCCCTCTACAGACAGTTGAAGCAATACGTTTTTTTTAGCTCTATTCATTTAATCTGAAATGTTTTGTACTGCAGTAATTTCCAGCGATATTATAAGACAACATCTGAGTGACAATTGATACGCTCTGACACAATTTTTCATTCTGCATATCTGTGGTTTCAGTTTCATCAAGGAGGTGCCACTGCATGCGGACTAGTCCATATACGCCACACCACATCCGCTAAGTTTTGAGACCATACTACGCACGATTTGAAGCTGATGGATAAACAAATTTTTTAAAAAAAGATGAGACAATTGAATAAGAGGTCTCGTGGCTATGACTCAGCAATGTCTGACCTATGCATAACTGTGGAATATGGAATTTTGTGCGTGCGTG
Organism: Conus betulinus; assembly: GCA_016801955.1. Taxonomy (NCBI): domain Eukaryota; kingdom Metazoa; phylum Mollusca; class Gastropoda; order Neogastropoda; family Conidae; genus Conus; species Conus betulinus. The sequence goes on along the minus strand of JADBJO010000042.1, from coordinate 135,171 downwards.
CATGTGTGCGTGCGTGTGTGCATGTGTGTGTGTATGTGTACGTGTGAATCTCTCAATTCACACTCAACATACAATTAATTCTTTCAAATAGAACAGTGTTTTCTTGTACCTTCAACTTTTGTTTTTGTTTTTTTTCTTATTAAGCCTTCACTGTCAAATTTAAGACACGTTGGTTCAAGATACAAGCAGACTGACACTGACTGCAACACTACTAAAAAAAACAAGCCAAAATACTGAGAACAAATAGAGAAAAACACAAAGCAACACTAATTTAACAATCAATAAAAAACATGCAAATGAATTGTTGACATAGCTCTTCTTCAAGTTCAAACTTCAAAAACAACATAAAAAAAAAAATGCACACAACATAATACTCCCAGATGCAGTCAGAGAGTAACAATGAGAAACATAGCTGTGGAGAAATGCGGACAGTTCAGTTACAGACAGCAGAACCAGGACAGAGACAGAGAGAGAGAAGGGGACAAAATGGATGATGTTGCCCAGCAAACCACTTAGAGCCTTTTCAGGGCTGTCAAACTCACATGGGGGGGGGGGGGGGGGGGGGGGGGGGGGAGTCACACCCTGAATGGGTCAGATCATCAAAAATGGTTATATCAGTATACTGCCAGAGCACAGAACCCTACTTCATACACCAGCCAAATAATACACCCACTCACTTTTTCCCTCAACTTTCCAGCCTATCACTTATCCTTCAGCGAAATAATACACCCACTCATTTTTCCCCTCAACTTTCCAGCCTACCACTTATCTTTCAGCCAAATAATACACCCATCATCATTTTCCCTCAACCTTCCAGCCGATCACTTATCCTTCAGCCAAATAATACACCCATTCACTTTTCCCCTCAACTTTCCAGCCTACCACTTATCCTTCAGCCAAATAATACACCCACTCACTTTTCCCCTCAACTTTCCAGCCTATCTTTTATCCTTACAAAAAAAAGATGATTTTAAAGGCACAATAAGGACTGAATAAACATGCTAAACAAACATAACAAATATGATATTGAGTAAGTATGTGTGTGTGCACATGTACTGTATGTGTACATGCAAATTTGCGTTCATTATACTATAATACATCTTGTGTACTGACAAATTAAGTCAAAATTCTTACACCTTTCCTACACCCTACAACACATAAACTTGAATATTACACTTTCTTTCATGTTTAATGCCATTTGTTGCTGCTTTCTTTACATTTATTCATACGATATCTTGTTGCTAATATTAAGCCATGACACGAAAATGTCTTTTCATCACAGACAATATCAGCAGTCAAGTCATAACTATCTCTTACACTGTTACAGATAATAAAGTATTCTAGATAACTGCACATTGCTGGCAGTTGGATCTCTGGTGTTTTGTCTTTCTTCATATGGTGACTCTTTGTGACACAAGCAGTAGCAGAAGCAGCAGCAGTGTATGAACCATCGGAACAACAGCAATACTTTTTTTATGTTTTAAAGTATGGCCCATTATTCATTCATAAATGCGCACATGTTTTGGGGAAAACATTTAACATCATACAGATTTACAAATCATGAGCTTATACACTTACGGCTAGATGCAAAAAGGCAGACTCCCTTAAATTCACCTTCCATATGGACACCTGCCATGAACTATAAGGGCAAATGCAATCATGTTACCTTCTTCCATGAAATGAGCAAAGCACCCAGCAGAGAAGTCATACAACTCTGACATCATTCTAACAAATGGCTGCACACTTTTCCAACAACAGAAATCACATTTACAGCCAATTTTTCTTTCACCAGACTAAACAATCCTGCTTCTCCATTGTGGACTGAGCTTCGATTTTGGAGGCTGGGAAAGGGCGCTATCTGCCTGAAAGGTAGCAAGGAGACTGGGGTTTATCAGCAACTATTGATAACCGCATGCAGCACATGGTGGGACCCACACATTTTCCCCACGCCTCTTAACCAGAAGTGAATTTTAGCCAATGGCGGTGCCTCCTGATCCCACCGCCAAGCAGACTGGAAGTGGGTTGCCCTGGCAACTGGAGGCAAAACAACTCTGGTAGAAAACCAATGAAAGGCCATGTGAGAAACTGTGGAAAGATTCTGACTCAGACATTTTCTAAAAGAAACAAAATAAAGCGTTCTTTAAAACTGACTCTACAGCTGTTTTACTTAAATTTTGGATTCTTATTTATTCATTACTAGACTATATAAACAATACAAAGCAAGGTTATTAAATGTAGGAACCTTTTATCTGGTCTTTGTATATAAAGGCATGGATGGACACTGCTTTATATAAAATAAACTGTATCAGTGTATGTTGCATAGCTATGTAAGGTATGGAGCTGGGCAAAATTTCATGACATAACAATATCAAAAGAAGAGAGAAGAAGACCGGAAGAAGGAAGAATAGAATAGGGTGGGGGGGGGGGGGGGGGGGGGGGGGGGGGGCCTGGTGAAGAGTGATTCTGGCTCCCTCTCAGTCACTCAGAACTAAAGCCATTACATTTAAGTAAAGCATCAAGCAATCAGACAGTCTAGAAACTTGTCAATTATTCAGCACGCCCACTCCAGGCATACACAAGCCCTTGATCAATACCACTTTGTCATGCATCTTCCACCTCAGCCCCAAACTCCATGTGCCTCCCTATGCAGCAGACATGGTAAGCGGCTGCCTGCTGGGAAAACAGGAGAAGGGAATGGGAGTAGGAGCAGGAATGGCTCGAGTATAAATGGTTCAATTAGTTCAGTAATTACATGGCCCTCTACCCTTTACGATGTGACAATCTGTAGAGAGTAGGACTGGAAATGGCAACTTTTCGTGGGGGCCTCAAAACATTCATACCGCCAGCATTCATGGCACACACCACCAATAAGATTAAGAGGGAAGACAATCTGGAGCAAATGAGAAGAGAATGCATTAGTTCTGGCCTAACAGAGCCATCCAATGGAGAGAACAACATGCACTTTTCTATGCAGGCACACACATACAGACATGCCAAATCTTCAAGCCAAGAAAGATATACCAGCCTTCAAAGTACCTCCTCAACAGACTTAGAAACAATGATGCTCCACTGTTACTCAGAAGCTCCAAATTCAATCACAGACCTCTACATGCCATCTTCTTTGCTAACTAGTCAGGGTTGACTTTGCTTTTCAGGGATGATCCTTTGCTGTTACAAGTTTATAAAGACATTTTTTTTCCTTTTAGTTTTTTTTTTCATTTTTATCTTCCACTTTCCTGTGTTAGTCTGGCAATTCTCAACAGATCATTCAGTTTATCATACATGTTTTTGTTAATGTTTATTAGTATGTCAATGAGTTTGTGTACGTTTGCATGCATTTTGTTTTTTTTTTTTTCATTATGTATCTGGGTTTGGCTTGTGCGATATAACGGAAAACAAAAGACACACATTGGAGACTGACAAGAAGGTATTAAAAAAACTTTATGTCATTATTATACAGGAATGAATTCTACTGCTATGTAATCTTTGAAGTACTAGAGTCTCGAAAAATACAAAAAAAGAAACGATGTATGTCAATTTTTATAGCAAAAACAGTCCTCTATTTTCTACAAGATGCCCATTTCAGACAGAAAGTAGAATATCCAATAAGAAATGAATGGGGACACCAGAGTGTGTTTGCTTCCAATAATTCTCGATCAAGACATGTAGCACTACTGTTTAATCATTCAATGATAAGGAAAATAAATAATACTGATTATTAACATAAAGAAAATATCTAAGCACTAAATAGGGATGAGCTTTCTGTGTCTGGAAATATGAAACTAAAAATAGAAGAATTAAATATCCCCTACTTTATCATAACAGGGGACAGAAATTTGGTATTGAACCCTGAACAGAACATCAGAAGTGAAAACATATCAATAACGACTGGGTGTGCAGGAAGATGTTTCTGAAAAATTATGTCAAGACCAGTTGCTAAAGATGGACATTACTTGGTTGCATTTTGTTTTTTTTTCTCTTCAAAAAAGGCCACATGGCTGAATATTAGAAGTGGCATTGTGATCTTGTGTAATGTATTCTTCCCTTTGGAGGACTACTGCTTTTGTTTCTGAAAACTGTAATGGTTCAACTTAAAATACATCCAAAATTTCTGGTGATAAACAAGGTTTTGAAATGTATGCATGTCAGTGATATATATAACCCACAAAGCTCCACGTTTAAAACAAAACATCAACAAAAGGCACAACTCACACACAGAGAGATTACCATGTGACTGGTCAGGGATGCCCCACAGTGACCCCGCCACCTCTTTGGTATGTCTGTCCCATCATTTCTGCTGGGGCATAGTGATGCTGATGCTCCTCCCCTTTCGGCCCCAGCCCTATTTTATGGCCTGACAGGTCTACTGGGGAGGAGTCCATCAGGCCAGCTTGAGCCATACTGGTGCTGGCAGCACCAGAGAAGGCTTTCAGGTCAGAGGCCTGCTGGGAGGTGTTGGCGAAACACAGCGCAGGAGGATCCATATCGGCACGGTGCATGGAGCAACCGGCCTGAGACACGACAAAGTTAGGCCCACCTTGGATGGAGAACGGGAGCGCATGGTGTGTCAGGGAGGGACCACTCCCATAGCCATTCAACTTCAAGCCATACTGCCTGCAAAAAAAAAAACACTATTTACAGACAATTTTTACAGTTACGTCAGAAAGCTACCTGCCACATGGTGCTTTACAATCAAAGGTAAGAACAGGAAAAAAGTACTCAAAACCAGATACCAATACATAAACATTCACAAATACAAAAAAATTGCAACATGAATATATACAGACATACAAACACACATTTATACAAAACATGCTTAAGAAGAAAACAAAATGCCACAGATATACACTACAGAACTTGCATTCAACAGAAACAAAACCCCAAACCGCCAAAGATATATACAGTATACAACTTCAGCACCAAGAATCAGTCCAATCTTTGACCTACCCACCTTATTTGATCTGTTTTGTTTTCTCAATGTGAACAAATGTAAAAATTTCATGCTGTTTTGAACCTGCGGTAAGCATGGTAAAGAATAATCTGCATGTGAACTGATTGTTATGTGATGTGTTCTACTTCTAGCACACTTTGGATGACTCAAGTCACACATCTTTTTCCCCCGCTTCAAAAACTGCACAATAGTAACCCTAAACTGGGGTTTTTTGTTTGTTTTGTTTGTTTTTTCATATGCATACACACTTTTTACATTCAGTGCATTTGTGCGTACACATTCCATGAAATTGCGATAAGCCAACTTCAGATGGAGGGTAGAAGCATGCAGTAATGTTTCTCGGTGTGTACATGAATGCATTGCATCAACATTGCATGCTACCCTTTTGACAGTTTGATGCACAAGCTTGAAGATCCACCAACATTGGCAACATTCAGTTCAAATCTGTCCTCGGCAGAATTCAACATGACTACATTCTGTCATAACTTTTCTTCTGCTTTCATCATCCGTACCAAACACAGTTACTTTTACGGAAGTCACTCTAACAAGCAAACAAAAATATGTAAAAAAAAAAAAAAAAAAATTGGCAAAGCAAGCATATTCATTTCTTTGAAACAAACTTTGTTACTACACAATGACAAGGTCACCAAGCCACCATCTTGGAATGGACACACTTTAACCACCACCATCCACAACAATGGCGTGCCACCCAAACGCTGAGTGCTATCCTAACACTAAATTTTACACTAGTTACCCTTTCTCTCTCTCTCAAAACACCTCTTTCTGTCTTTCCATCTATGTCAAATACAAGAAAGCATAAAAATATATACAGAATCTCTTATTTAGTGTTGTTATCATGAATTGTACAAGTAAATTTCAGAGAATTCCAATAATCTGACCACAGTTATTTCTGGTTTGTGATGTGTTTCATTAGTATTTCACAGCAAAATGTATTCATACCCTTAAAAAAAACACACACACACACACACACACACACACACACACACACACACACGTCAGTAACATTTTCAGGCATACAGACTGAACTGAAGTGTGAATACATCCCCCTCCCCCGCCTGCTCCCCCCCCCCCCCCCCCCCCCCCCCCCCCCCCCCCAAAAAAAAAAAAGAAAAAATTCTGAAAGTTTCACTTATATCAACATCATGGTCACTTTCATTTTCTGATGAAGTGGAAGCTTCCAACAGGCAGGAACTCTCACGGTCCTAAACAGTCATCTGGTGCTAGGAAGCCAGGCCAAAATGTTTTAATCAAGCTAGTGTTTGTGTTCACTGATAAATCGTTAACCAACAGTTTCGTGGCCCATGGCAAAGGAATAAAAACAATTCAAAATAAATTCTTGTGAGTCTGATGGAATTAGTGAAATTTTGTTTGAATTGCATATCCCCATACCTGATATTCAGTATGTGATGAAACCTCTGAAAAATTATACAATATACATTCTAACCCATTTCATTATTTTTGTCAACATGACTGTTAGCTTCAAAATGTATAATACCTCCATTTCTAAATGATCTGAAACACAGTGCTTTGTGCATTCATCTGCTCCTTTACACACCTTCATGAGGTCCACTGACTAATAAATAAATACTACATCACATAATTTATTTTTCCTTACACCTTATCAGCAAATGTCAAATTAATTTATATCAGCGGTCATTGATTACTCATAACCTAGATGCAAACCCCTACATCATCCCATACACACCTATTCCCTGCTCTTTGCTCTGTCTTCTCACCCACCTTCCCTCCTGAGCACCATCCTTCACTCCCAACTCACACAACTGCATACTCCAGTAAGTAGAGCTTTCAATCTATCCCTGTCACTTTTGGACACTTATCAATAACGTTACTGAAACCCCCTACATTCACACAGATCTTGTGAACAGCAAATGTCTGTGTACTGGCAACGCTGACCAGCTGACACGACTGTTATTCCCTATGAACAGTGGCATTCAACCAATATCAGCAGCATTTACTTTCCCACGGGACTTTGCTCCACATCACACAGATAGGGACATAAACCTGCAAGGCCAAAAACAAGGGATAAAGATAATGGCCTTATCTCAAGTTTAAACCCTGTTACTATCGAATTTACACTCTCTCTCTCTCTCTCTCTCTACAGTTCTGAGACAGCTCTCACCCACCACCCTGCAGTCTGTTACATCTTTATGTGCAGTTGTGAAGTTGGAGTTATATCAATGAAGATGCATGCATTTACTACCATGTTACACATTTTCCAACCCCACTCTGTATAAGAAAGGTGAAATACAAAAGGTAGTTGGGGGTGGGGGGGGGGGGGGGGGGACTGTTGAGAGCTGCAAAATGAACTAAACTGACCCAGTTCAAAATGCTCAGCAAGATCTAAGGTGCATATTTAGTGGAAATTAATGGTTGTAATTTTGATATTTTCCTTAATTATGGCTCTAAAGAAATGTGCTGAACAGTACAAGTCTGAAATACAGATGTCAAAATCATGACACTGATGAAATTCAACATATACATCATTATATGTCAAGACAGAACTGAACTCAAATGGTCTTTGTCAATAATACTGCAAGTATAAATGAAGAAAACAGATGCAAGAATTACTGCTTCAAGAAGATGCACACTCATAGAGACTGACAAAAGACAGAAGAGAGAAGAAGGGAGGGGAGGGGGACAGAGGGGGGGGGGGGGGGGGGGGGGGGGAGGAAGGGAGATTTCTGTACAAGGCAGCATAGACCTGACAGCAAGAATGGACTAGCATGGTGGGATGGGAGGCGAGGAAAGGAGGAGGGGGATGGCGGGGGACAAGTAGAAGTGGGGGCAAGGTGTGGAAGGAGGACAGCCATCTGAAGGGGAGGGGGGGGGGGGGGGGGGGGGGGGGGTGGGGGGGGGGGGGACATGAATGTGGGCTGCCTGTGGTGGGAAAGGCATCACGTGACAAGAGTTTTAAGCAAGGCAGGAACTTCGACAAACTTGCCCCTTTCTCACACTGCTCTGACCTCCAACAGGCAGTCAACCCTTGACCCTGGCCTCTAAATCCTTATCATTCCCCGTACGGTAACTGGTTGGGAAAGAACGTCTCCCTCCCTTTCCATCTCAGCAACTATAACCCCTTCACTCATTACGCCTTCCCTTCCCTCCAACCCCACACGCACTTACCCCTCTAGCAAAACTGCTGGTTATCTTGGGGAAAGTAGTAGCGGTGACTGGCAGCCTATGTTAATTCAAATCTCCAAATTTGCTTTAAAAATCAAAATATTATGATCCATTTTACACACTACCATAAATATCAACTGGGTTTAATTATATACTACTATATAGGCAAGGTATTATTAAGATCAGAGAGAGCGAGAGAGAGAGAGAGAGAGAGAGAGAGAGAGAGAGAGAGAGCGAGAGAGAGTGCGAACGGGTGGGGGTGGGGCAGGGAGGTAGGCAGGAGACTTGGATAGAGAGGGGTGGCAGGAATTGGAGAGTGGTGAGAAAGACTGGGGGAGATTGAGGGCAGGGGGAGAAATTCAAACTGTTCCTATAGTTGGCAAGCCAACTGTGTTATCAATATGTGAAAAAGTTCAACTAACAATGAAACAAACGGTGAAACTACACCTAAAAAACTAGGCTTTGGGAGAATCTACTTCTGTTAGTATTGTCACCATGAACAATAATATAAACCACACACACACACATGCTCGCATGTGCTTGCACACACACACACACTCTCTCTCTCTCTCTCTCTCTCTCTCTTTGGTAAAACAAAATAACTGATCAACACAAAATAATTTCAATAAACCAGGCTTTTGGGATTTAAATAAACTATAGGCATACACAATGAATGTCATCTGTGTGTTGTAGTAGTAGTAGTAGTAGTAGTAGCAGTAGTAGTAGTAGTAGTAGTTCAGTTTTATGTCTGTTCACATAATGTGATATCAGTCGAAGAGAGAGAGAGAGAGAGAGAGAGAGAGAGAGAGAGATGCATAAATGTCTGTGACTATGCAAGCATATGCATATTGTGGTTATCTAAGTGCATACAAATGTCCCTCTAAACATCCCTACAACATACCTGCGAATAATCTTAAAGTAAATGCTTAACTGGACTACAAATTAAAGAAAAAAACAATGCTTAAAGCAAACTTTAAATCTGAAAAGACATCACACAAAGACATGCCTAACAGTGGGTAAATGAGCTTGACGAGGTGAACAGTCGACAGCAGATGCCTGCTGGTTATTTTTCGTTCTCCACAAATACATTTTGCTTCATTTGTATATTTAGTTTTTAAGGCATCAAGTTTTAAGTTACAAAACATTGGAATGAACATTTCTGTATTGGTACATATTTTTCACTTGTAAATGAGGAATGCTGTTTACATGTTCATAATTATTAATTAGTAGTATTTAATCCGCCACATCAAGCAACATATGTTTTAGTGTTTTCCGAATCCGCACCAGACAGTTTGCTTTAATAATTGACTGACTTCAGGTAAACAAAAGGATATATTCAATACCGTGGCGCACTTTTCATTTATGGCTCCTCACTTTGCGCATCTATCAGCTAGCTCATTACCCAAATACCACAATGTGATGGAATCCAACAGAAGGTGATGACAGTGTGTGTGTGTGTGTGTGTGTGTGTGTGTGTGTGTGTGTGTGTGTGTGTGTGTGTGTGAGAGAGAGAGAGAGAGAGAGAGACAGACAGACAGACAGACAGACAGACAGACAGACATTTGCATCTGAAAGGCAGCTCCACACCTGTAAAGATATCAATTCATTCAAGTCCAACTTGTTTGTCCCCTCCCCCCTCCCTCTACCAAAATGTCTATCCCTTTAAATGAGAGAATACTTGATGAACATGGAAACACTTTAACAAGACACAATTTCAGTACAAAAGGAAAATAACTTAAAATAGTTATATAACCCCCCCCCCCCCCCCCCCCCCCCCCCCCCCCCATCCTACCACCCACCTCCCTTCTCTGATGTTCATAGCTTCACAATGCCAAATCAAGAATTTCAAGCTGTGGGCATTACATAGCATGATTTCAGCTTCATTACCAGTCTTTACTACCAAAGGTTCCACTATCAGCGCATGGCAATACAGAGGAAAGAGAGGAAGTTTGTGATTTTGTTTAGAACTTCACAAGGGGGTGGTGGTGGTGGTCTCCCTTTTTGGAATTTTGCAACACTTCCTTCCACCCCCCCTCCCCCCAAAAACGTTCTTGTAGGTGTTGAAAATACCTTCATTTTATCTTCGTTTTAACCAGTTTACAACATCAACATTCAAGTATGTATACCTTTGTGAAGTTACAGATCTGCAATGCACACTAACTTCTTTTTTTTAAATTTCACAAAAACAATTGATATTTGATTTGTCAAATGATCAAACTGATTTATCTACAAATAAAATACACTGAAAAAAAAAAAGAATTTGGTTAAAATCATGAGGTTTGGTTATTACGAGACCACACTCTAAAGATGTCATATTGTAAATTTTATTTGCCATGATCTTATTCTTTTTTCATTTGAGTTCTTTGTTGTTATTGTTGTTGTTGTTCTTTAATAGCAAGTTATCAAAAACTTTCAGTACTCAGACATTCTTTCTTTATATCAAATGTGCAACTTTCATAAGATAATGCCAATAACGTCTGTGTGAGAAATGAAATTCTAAATTATGCATTCTGTATTTTTCAAATCCTTTTCAGTTTCAAATCTGATTTTACCATATCATGAATCTACACTCCGACACAAAATTTCTTACAATTTGCAGCTTTATCTTTCTCCTGTCTAACAATAATTGTGGGCAAAGCACTCAACTAATTCTGTGCTCATAACCAGTGAGAATATTTCAGAAGAAATTGTTAGTTGTTTCCTCACTTCTCCTTCGACAACTGCAAGGTCAGATACTGGAGGTAGGCCACTTGCTCCTGAAATTACAATGTTTTCAATCAACTCAGCATTTCATCCTGATGCTTTTTCATCAAGTCTGACATGGCAGTCAACGTTATGTCCAGGCAGTGTCCAGGTATCGCCTTTCATGGACTTAAACTATGGTAATGATTGTAAAGCCAGCATGTATGAAGCTTTTTGCCTTTCACTGTTTACTTTCATAATGTGAAAGCAACTATCTGTTCACTGAAATCAAGTCTGGTTCTCTGTTCCAAACTGTAATGCCAAAGACAAAAAACAAAGCTGTTACTGTAGTAGTGTGTGCACGTTTTGGAACAAGTAGAAACCAAGAAAACCCGAAAGCATATTACAAAAGCATGTACTGATGTAGTTTCTGTCAAGAACTGAATTCTACATTTTCCTTACTCATTCTCCTCTTCACTGATCATCTTTAAAAAAAAGTAAAAAAAAAAAAAAAAAGAAAAAAAAAGAAGAAAAAACTCCACAAATTCTGTGGCCTTTCAGAGTCTGCTCTCATGCAGACCTCGTTTTCACTCCTCACTCAGTCCTCTCTCCATCCATGTTTATGCTCCTGTTAAGTCCTGTCAAAGGAGGCTGTTATCTGCAAGTTCATGGGAACTGTCACTGGATGGCTGGGACTGCGGCCTCCAGAAGATGCCACTAATTCTGTGGCTAAGCAGTTATTGTCATCAGAAAGGGGACTTAAGTAAATGGTGCCTTTGGTATCTTTGATCAGAGCAGGCACCCCTGAAAACTACCCAAAAGTCTGCAGCAGAGCAGCGCCTCCATTGGTAATTTGCCTTATGACTTGATATTTGATTATATCCTGTGGAATACAGTGCTGGAGCTGTGAGACCTGTCTTGGGATGGCAGAATGAAGGGCACTGGAGAAATGTAACTGATGGACTAAAAAAGATTAACAATAACAGAGAAGATAAGACAGCAAAGAATATTTGTACACACAACATGAAGATGAAACTGGGTGAAAGGAGGATGGGAAAAATGGGGTGGGGCAGAGGCATGCAGATCTACATGCATGACAAAAACCTAATAATAGTGATGTAATGCATTTTAAACCGCTAGATTATGCCCTTTGTAACAGAATGGAAGGCAACCTCCAGAGTGACCCATGCCCTTTGTAACAGAATGGAAGGCAACCTCCAGAGTGACCCATGCCCTTTGTAACAGAATGGAAAGCAATCTCCAGACAGACCATGTCCTTGTGTAACAGAATGGAAGACATCCTTCAGAGTGACCCATGCCCTTCGTAACAGCATGGAAAGCAACCTCCAAAGTGACCCATGCCCATTGTAACAGAATGGAAGGCAACCTCCAGAGTGACCCATGTCCTTTGTAACAGAATGGAAGGCAACCTCCAGACTGACCCATGCTCTTTGTAACAGCATGGAAGGCAACCTCCAAAGTGACCCATGCCCTTTGTAATAGAATGGGAGACAACCTCCAGAGTGACCCTTTGTAACAGCATGGAAGATAACCTCAGAGTGACCCATGCCCTTTGTGACACAATGGAAGGCAACCTCCAGAGTGACCCATGCCCTTTGTAACAGCATGGAGGGTAACCTCCAGAGTGACCCATGCCCTACGTAACAGAATGGAAGTTAGCCTCCAGAGTGACCCAGTATACACCTTCAGCACACGAAGACGGGACACATATTTTTAGCACACAACATCAGAAATCATCATTCATGATTTTTGATAGCCCTGCCAACCAGCAGCATCTTTACAGGACTGTCAAACACAAACTGGAAGGAGAAAAAAGTGACATTCTGAGTAAGTCAAGTCATCAAAATAAAAAATAATAAAAACAAAAAAAAATCATTAAAAAGAAACAAACAACAAAAGCCATGGTAGGCTAACCATTTCCTTAAGGCAAATAAAATAAGGGTGTGCTGACAGCTCCAGGCACTCCCTATATTATTTCACTCCCACATCATATATCATAAAAAGTAACAAACCATTTACATGGATAAACCACACACACACACACACACACACACACACACACACACACACACACACACATGCACACACACACAAAATGACTTATGGGTTAACACACACTGCACAAATTCAGAAATGTCAATTAATCTAGTTAATTTGCATTTGATGTTATATGTGGAAAACATTACATCTTAAGTTTACCTAATCTTTAGTAATTCTCTTGTAACATCAGCTACATTTGAAACTTTCAGTCAGAAAGTAATTCTGAGCCCTAATTGAAGAGACACTGCCCTTTTTTTTTTTCAGTAGTAATAGCAGTTTTTTTCTTTTTAATTTTTTCCTACGGCCAAATCCACCTCTTCATTTTTTTTGGTGCTTCACACTGTCCTCTTCATCTGCCAAAAAAAAAAAAAAAAAAAAAAAAAAAAAAAAACAAAAGTAATTTCCACAACTAGTTTTTTTTTTTTTTTTTTTTTTTTTTTTTTTTTTTTTTTTTTTTTTTCCAAACCAATCTCTTACATACCATGCATAGTCTGTGTGTTATCTTACAAATGGACATATTTTTGCTGTTTTTTTAGTGTTTTGGCAATTGATACAAAGTGTCTGGGTTTGTTAATGTTCTAATGTGTGGTGTACTGGCACACTCACTCGGATAATGTGTTGCTTATACAAAGGAAAAAACATAGAAGAGACAAAGGACTTAATCATTTTCAGTTATTCATTTTGTTTTACACATACACCCGCACACACTCTCCCCCACCCAAGCGCGTAAGCGCTCTTCACGTCACACAATCACTACCACAATCACCCACCCACCCCAACACCCATCCACCCCCACACCCACCCCTACACCCACCCGCCACATCCACCCGCCCCCACTCCCCCCCCTCCCCCTTCCCAAAAAACAACCAACCAACAACAACAACAACAACAACAACAACACACACACACACACACACACACACACACACACACACAACACAGAGAGAGAGAGAGAGAGAGAGAGAGAGAGAGAGAGAGAGAGAGAGAGAGAGGAGAGAGAGTTAGGAGACAGACGGACCGACAGACCGACAGACTGACCCCCCTCGTTTTCCACAATCCCCATGTGCAGCAGTCTTACACATACGAAAACAAAAGAGTGCAAGAAAGTACGGAGGAGTGGACAACGAAAAGGCATATTTACCTTCGAGTCACTTTCTTTATGAAAGAAACATAATCAAGACTTTGCTGTATGGTATGTGTTATAGTGCATGTGCGCGCACACGCAAAATACAAAAATATGTTCATGTATTTGTAACTCTGTGTGTGTGTAGAGGGGGATTTTAAGATAAAAAAAAAAAGAGACAGAGAGAGAGATACAGAGACAGGCAGACAGACAGGCAGACAGAGAAAATGTATGCCTGTTTCATGATGGAGCATACATGATCAGTTGTCATCTGTTGTTAAGAACATCTTCAGTTTTCATAGCATTTTATATCATCAGTCCTTTCAGTACATTTTAAATCATACTAAACAGTTGAATTGTGATCTACTGTAATTCTGTTGGGCAAAAAAATCATTGTCATTAAGCAAGAGTATCCTAGGAACATTTTACTTCAGAAATCCAGTTAACTTAAACAGTAAAAGGTATCAGCTTTGCAAATATCTAGTATGAAAATGACTGATCTGAATTATACATGAAACTGCTCCTGCTTTCTACTCGTGTGTGTGTGTGTGTGTGTGTGTGTGTGTGTGTGTGTGTGTGTGTGTGTGTGTGTGTGTGTGTGTGTGTGTGTGTGTGTGTGTGTATGTATGTGTGTGTGTGTGTGTGTGCGTGTGTGTGTGAATGAAAAATGTTGATATTCTTTTCATGTTTTCTTTAATGTCAGTACAACCATGAGTTAATCTGACAATAAACTAATTTCAGTCAGTCAGTCAGTCAGTCAGTGTGTGTGTGTGTGTGTGTGTGTGTGTGTGTGTGTGTGTGTGTGTGTGTGTGTGTGTGTGTGAGAGAGAGAGAGAGAGAAGAGAGAGAGAGAGAGAGAGAGAGTGAGAGAGAGCAGAGCACGTGCATCATGCATGCACGTGTGTATACATGTGTACCTGTGTGTGGTGCCTGTATGACAACCAGTGTCTACTGACTTTGGTCACAAATAAACTATTAAGGAAACAGACTGTGCATCTCTTGTCAGTTGCATGTTATTGTCAGTCTGAATAAGCATTGTACAGTTTGTCTCTTGAAAGTAAAAAAAAGAATGTAAGCACATCAAAAGTGCGCACAAACACATGCACAAACACCGCAAACAACATGTGCACATAACATACATGTTCATGAATATATATATATATATATATAAATATATCTTACTGTGATGCGACATTAACAGCCACAACCATCAACCCTCTCCCTCCCTCTCCCCCCTTCACACAAACCTTCCTTAGCATTATCGTTTTTATATCACTTTATCACACCAAGCTTCACCCCTCAACACTCTCCTCTTTTCACTCTCCATTCCCTAAGTCTGGCTGGCTGACTTTGTACCATGCCAATACAACAATACCACACTACTTTGATAACAAGGTTATAGAAAATTCCGTCATAGACAGACAATACTACACCACTTTGATAACAAGGTTATAGAAAATTCTGTCAGAGGCAGACAATACTACACCACTTTGATAACAAGGTTATAGAAAATTCTGATGCAACAAAATTGTGGGTTATTCACTTATTGCCATCCCTCTTTTCCATCTCCTTGTCTGATGGTGCCATGATGCCCATATATGGGCCTGATGTTTTCCTCTGCTATGCAAGCCACTGCTAAGGATGCCAGCAGTCACAACACTCCCTTACTCATTTCTTTGAGCCCACACCTGTCATGCACATGATGAATGACATAACTGAATTTATCGCCAGAGAAGCTGAGGACTGCTGATGTCGTTTCTTCATTGTCCTGGGGACAAGTAGATAAAACAATCTACTAATCTCATATTTTTACTTGCGCACCTTAAGTAAAGAGACAGTAAGTACAGCAGACGTAATTTGACATGGCATTACAGACCCATTCATGCATTGCTGATACGATTTGACTGATAAAATGTCCATGTCATTCTCAGTCTACATGAGCTCTCTTTCTCCCTCATCACCACACACACACATTCCAAAATAAATTTGATTCACATCTACATTCATTTAAAAAGAATGGGACCAAGCACAATGCCTGCTAAACTTTTCCTTCTTCTTTGTTTTCTTTTAAACACATTATCTCAGTGAGACACCAATCTGCAGGGGTTCGTTCTGAGAACAACCAGGGAATGGGGATGGAGGACTGGGGGGTTGGAGGAGTGAAAAAAAATGAAATGGGGAGGAACGACTTGTGATCAGTCTGCCTTGAAGGTTACTGCTCAGTCACCCTTTCACCGACATGCACAAAAAAAAATTGGTTGCCTGGTGAAGACAGCATTTCAACTTGTCCCCTGTAAGGTTCAGTAGTCCTGAACAATCGCACTGGTTCAAGCCCTGTTATCACCAAGTCATCTCTTTATATCCTGTCTCACTGTCATTTTGGGGATCAATTTGAAAGGAAAAGTCATCAGAAGAATAGAACCATAGGTACATCAACCAATAGTAATACTAGTGTCAATCAGTTGGTTTAAACTGTATGCCAATGTCCACTGAGGGAGAATAAGTATTCAAAATTTGATAGTTCTTTTTTTTTTTTTTTTTCTCCAGGACATCTCCGTTAACTCTATGCTTATTTGTACCACTATCAGATTTTTTTTTTTGCAACAATCCTATTAACTTTGTAATTCTGTACCATGCAGAAGCTTGGCTAGGCTAATGCTATTACCTTTTTTCTGTTAGCAGGTCAGTCACAGAATCTGAGAATGATGCTACACTACACAACCAGTCAAGAAAGTACCCCAAAGCACTTGAAAGTATGTATGGATACACAATGCACATGAATTTTTTTTTCTTTTTTTTTTGCCATGGAAGACTAAAGCCAAAAGCACACTCATTTTTCCTGGTTTAATACTGCAAACATGGCAGTGCCTCATGTTGCATGGTGAGATCCACTTGCAAGTCCTCACTGTCCACAGTGAAATAACAAACTGCACTGAAGTAATGAGTAGCCTTTACAGCCTTTACACCATGATGATTTACTGGATTCAAATTAGTCACCATGATACTGAGAGTAGAAAAACTGTAACTAGACTAAGACTAGTCTAAGGAACTGCCAACAAAGTTGGAAAAATGTCATGATCTTCATTGCCTGCTGGTGGGCCAATACAAGCAGTGTGCAGTTCAAACAAAGGGCAAGCTGGGTCCTTGTTAAAAAGTTCCCACGCCTCTGGGCTCCTTTATTTCAGCAGTTGAAGGGGTGGGAAAAACAAAGTAAAGTTACTTGCAACAAAGCTTAACTCCCCCCCCCCCCCCCCCCCCCCCCCCCCCCCCCCCCCCCCCCCCCCCCCCCCCCAAAAGAGGACAAAATTCCGTAAGACAAAACTTCGATTATGTGGCATAACTCTCCGCAGAAAGTGATCAGCTGATTTCAAAAGAACCCACCTGCTGGTTGTAGAGTTGGTCATCATCACGACGATGGGCGAACAACTAGCTACTTTTGCTAGATACTTTTGCCTATTAAAACTCCAGATCTCTGGCGAAGCTGTGTTGTTATTTGCTCGGTTATGTCAACACAAAAACAGGCCACTTCGTTCTAGTGTAAAGCTTCTGAGAAAACCCGGAGAAATGTGCGCCGTTGGTCGGTGTCCTCAAGTTACAAGCGATTAAGTGTGCACACCACCCAGTCGGTGGTCGCTCACTTCGAAACGCACACTCGTGGGAAAAAACACCATTTGTGCATCCAGATATCGTGAGAACAAACCAGCGCGCGGCTGTTACACCGACTCACCCGTCTACTATTCTGACCCTGAAATGGGTCAATGACTACAATAGATAGTTCGGTTGTATTATGACTGAAAACAAACAACGCAATACAAATACTTTGTGGCTTGAAAATGTATGCATGCCACCTAAATATACATGTTCCAATCTAAATGCCACTACCCAAGACTAACAAAAAAAGAACAGCCATTTTCCCAGCTTTCAAAAGCTCATTGTAACTTCCTTATATCTTACACGGCAGAAGGCCTAGGGCCTTCAGGCTAGCCTAATTATTGGCCAGAGTAAGCAGTCCACTGCGAGCGTGGCATAGCAGACTAGGGGAGAGGTGGCGCTCCAGTTGAAAGAACAGCCATTTTCCCCTTCCAGCTTGACACCAAAGCTCATTGGTAACTTCCTTATATGGAAAGCAGGGGTGTTCCCTTACGGCACAAGTCGATAGGGGCCTAGCGCCTTCAGGCTAGCCTACCATATATTGGCCCTGAGAGTAATGTTTGGGGGACAGCAGGGAGAGTCGTGTAGGTGAACCAACGTTCATACATTAGATAGAGGATAACGACCGTATGAGACGAATGCGAAATGTGTTCATCGGATTCAGAAATAAAAACGCTACAAAAAGTTTTACGTGATTTTTATTTCAAAGTATTGCTAATTGCTTTCATATTCATCCGATTAGCCATTCATAGACAACGGACTCGGTCACCGACAAGCCTAACAGTCCCACAACAATCATCGCTTAGCCTAAGCATAGCACGTTTGAGCTATGAGCACTGAAGTACCTAGTGCATATCAATCTTCCTATGTGTGATCAACACAGTACCCACGCTGAGGTGCAACACCACAGCGTGATGGCCTATATTATCACAGGCAAGAAACAAAAAATACTAATTACATCACAGCGTTTGGTTCAAGCAAAATGTAAAGGCTAGTGAAAGTGTCAACTTTTGTTTGAAATGGGTGAATCGAATGTGAAACTCGTCTTCCTTCGGGTACCGTTTCAAATATACGGAGACAATTGCATAAGTTATCAGGCATGATGTGCGTCACATTTTAAAACCACAAATACACTCTGGCTGAGAGCAAACAAACACGGGATATGTAATGTTTTTAAGATCAACAGTAATAACAAAGAATGCAAAAAAGAAGCAAAGTTACCCGTACTTTCCAGTTCTAAACTTGCCAAGATGGCGAACAAAAACAACACACATGCGCTTGTTTGGGAATAGCCGTTTGTAACTTCCGCTTTCACGAGTCAGCATATAAGTTCGGGTGTTGGATACGAAAAACAACTTATCTAGATTCTGATCGCAGAAATGCTTGAAAACAAATTGTAACACATTGTAGAAATCAATAACGTTACACTGATTAATATAAAAAAAGATGAACGTCATTTGATCGAAGCAGTTTAGATATCAAATACTGAGAGGTCACTAGCTAAGTAAGTACTTCGACGACGATTCCTAATCCTAGCAGCTGTGACCAGTGTGTCACGAGTTAGTGTGTCAGAACATCTCTTTTGAACCGGAGTGGTTGTTCTCTCAAATGGAAGCTCCAAATGAAACACAGGAGAGCAGCTCGGATAAAACAAACACTGGCAAGTATCGGTTTCTGCAATCATTTTGGATAATATGAGAGACTGGTAAGATCTGCCTTTTTGTTGGGTTCTGATGAATAACAACGCACAAGCGCAACATATTTGATCATACGAGACAATAGATAAAATGGGCAAGTTTGATTTGATTGATGTTGCTATAATAAATATAATTATCAATTAAGTGATTTGTTAAGGACTACGGGTAGAAGTTGAGTACTGGTTTTACTCGTTGATATTGTGAGTTGCATAGTGGATGGGCATGAGTTCGGCTCTGTATTGCTGTCAGAGGCATAAACAATGCCATGTGTGTGATTTTTCAGCACCAGAAGGCTGTACCCAAAGTTGATGAGTGTGCTATTGGAAGGCTGGCACCACAGGTGATACTGTCAAGTTTCATGCAATTTTTGTATCTTACAGATTGATTCTTAAAGCAGTAATTAGCAGCCACTATCAATGGGGATGGGTTGCTGTTTCTGTTGCTGCAGAACCTGGAGAGTGAACATTGCATTTCATGACCACTGCTGAGTGCAGACATGGACTGTTGTCTGTCAGGCCCTGTGTTAGGATTCAAGCATTTGAATGTTTTATCAATCATGACCGGTGGACTCAGTCTGAAATGGATCCCAACAGTTTACTACTCATCTTTCATCTGATGTCTGCAGGCTCATTGTAGTGAGTCAGTATCAAGAAGCCAGATGAGCAGTGTGAAGTGACGCATTTGAGAGAGTGTGCAGAAGATGAGACTGTGGAAACAATTTTAGATTTAAACAAATCCCACGAATATTATTTAAGTGGGCAATCTTTATTTTTCCTTTTTCAAATTTTTGTTTTATAGGTTTATTGATGTGATAAAGGCTTATACAGCTATAGTTCTCACTCACCTCTGTTGAACAGCTCTGCCAATATGTATTATGTTCCTTGGAAATTAGGGGATCATGGAACTTTTGCTACACAGATAGTTAGGCACTGCCAGAATTACTATATCTTTTTGACATTAAATGAATAAATGACAGCAAAAATCCAGTTTTTATGTTGAGCATCTCGGATTCATTTATTGATCATTGATGATTCAAACAATGAAACATGCATGATTCTGGATCAACCATGTCAGCTGTCTTAGAACAAACTTGAGTTATTGGATGCCAAAATATTTTGTAATCCATATATATGCCTAGTACAGTCTATGTCTCTGTGTTTGAGTGCGTGCATGCATGCGTGCATGTGTGTGTGTGTGTGTGTGTATGTATGTGTGTGTGTGTGTGTGTGTGTTGAGAGAGAGCTATGACAGGCATAAGTGAATAACTTTTGTATGTTTGGACACCTCATCGTCATCTGATGGAATCTGACCAACATAGCTATGGGACGTGGGAAATTTAAGCCTTGTTAGGTTTACTTTTTGGTCCTGCTTGACCACATCCAGCTAGATCTCTCTTCAGCTGCAATTTGCCATTGTCTAGGCCTCTGGCCCTCTTTGCTCCCAGAAATCAAGAGTTCATTCATGAAATCATTAGCATGAGCTACAAACCCCCTTGCTCCAACTTCTGTTCCATGCACTTTGGTTTGGAAGCCAAATTCACTCAAGCTGAAGGCTAGACTGGCATATTTCTCAGTCATAATGTTGCCGTATGAGCTTTCACCGTTTTGCTTTCAAAAAGCACTGTGACAGTGTGAGTTCATTCAAAAACAGTCATCATCTGTTTTGATGAATCCTAGTTCAGATTTGTGCCAATCTTCATGGTGATCTCTGGATGATTTATCAAAGTTTTGCACTTCCAGTCATTTACTGTATCCAGTAAACCCTACTTTCATATGTCACATTCTCCCTCCTTACTCACTTCAGCTTAACCAAATTTGTGTGTGTCTAGGGGTGTGTCACAATGGACATGACAGGCAGAGAGGGAGTGGAGTAATGGTCTCTCACAGTGGACAGTCCATGATCTGGGTTTCAGGGAACTGTGCGATCACCCAACAAGACAGCGTTCTCTTTTCCTGCCACTCATTTGACCTGGACAGGCTGAATAGGACAACATAGACCAATCCTGTCTGATTCAGGCATTGATGGCCCTTATCCTTGTAACTTCTTCATCCATGAGGTTGTGGAGCTGTGGGAAGCCAAGGAGATTTTGCTTCCATCTCATCCACCCAGGACACTCAGTATAGACCCTTTTAAGACCCGATTCTGCATGTCTTTGAAGACTTGATCTTTACCAATCTCTCAGCAACCACACACAGCACATCCAAGCTGCACTTTAAAATCCTGCTTGTGAGGTGGGGCTCAATTCTTTGCCGTTACACATACCTCTTGAACGACAGGCTAGCCTGTGCACCACTCCTGGCCTACTTAGCTCCCTTTTCAGAGACCATGTTGGCCACTGTATTGTGCACCTGGCACAGGCCAACCCAGAACCTAGTTATGTATAATTTAGAGCTCTGCCATATTTCGGAATCCCAGTCCAACTTAAGAGGGCATCATCATACTGCCTCTCACACTTTACTCTGTACCAAATGGAGTAAAATCCCCTCTCAGCCTTGAGAGAAATAAAAGCCCCTCTCCAGGTGAATATCAGGACTAGCTACGAATCGCCTGTCATCCAAGAAAGACATCTTGCCCTTTTCTTTTTCAAAAGGCCCCCTGATGATCCACATCAGCAATGACAGCTCTTCATGTTAACACACACCCATTCAGGTGTCCAACATTTTCCATCCTGCATCATTGGCAGCAGCTCAGACTCAGCAGATGTATAGTTTCAGTGTTCAAGACCATACAGCTACTTCCAGCAATGTTTCCTTGCAGATCTCTCTCAACAAGAAACCCAGAAAGGATATCAACAGTACAATCTCTACAACAATGGCCTTCCAAGACCACTCTCAGGATGTTTGTAAGGCTCCTAAAAGTACTAGCACTCAAAGCCCCAGACCACATGAGATCTATCCATTGCCTCTTCAGTTAGGTCACAAACACTCTTTGATTCCAAGCCTTTTTTTTTTTTTTTTTTTTAACAGACACTGCATTCTGGCTTTTGGAAAGCTTATAAACTTCCCTCTCAGAAATATCTGCATGACGGGTGATGCTTTAGAATTTAAAAAACATCTCCTCATCATGGCTAACTCGGCCATTTATACCCAACTCCTCAACATTAAAGCAAATAACTTCCTCTTGCTCAAAATTTTGAAAATGTCACAGTATATTATGTAACTTGTTTTACAGTCCCAGTTTGGCTAGAAATACTTTCCCTCTCAAACTCATAGTTTCGGTCTTCCTTCCACTGTAGAATTACTGTGATCCATGTGGGGTTCTTTGAGTTGGTCATAGAATGGAGGAAACAAGAAACAATTCTATGCTGTCTTCTGCATATCTAAAATCAAAAGGTGAGTGGGGCTTTAGCCATGAAAAAGTGGCAGACATGCTGGCCAATTGACTTGTAGCTTGTAAGATTTTGACATGGTATGTCTACTTCGCCAAACAGGGAATATGAGATGCTATGAAATTTTACATGACACAATATCTATTCTTTGTTGTTGTTGTTTTTCTGTCTTAACCAGTCCCCGACTTACCTGAGGTTGGAACAACTTCCAAAGCCAACAGCAAGGCTCTTGTTGAAGGGGAAAAGTCTGCTGAGGCATCGCTGTGTGCTGTGGGCAAAAGTGACAGTTCAGAATGTAACACATGTCAGATCCACGCCCATCACTGACACAAGATGATGAAGAGGTAACAGGACAGGTTGTTGAGGGAAAACAAGCAACAGATTCCATGACTGAAAACCCATCATGTGAGGACATGGACTCTGATGCTTCCTTTGTTGTGTTGGAGAAGAGCAGTTCTGAGGCTTTATCAAATGATCAGTCCAGCAGTTTGAAAGGGGAAGCCAGCAAAGATCTGACTGACTCTAACCATACGCCATCTGCAGAAGTTTCAAGTAAAGGAGATCCTACAAACTGTTCAGAACTAAAAAAGAATGATGATTCAGCTGATGTGGCTGTCACTTCAGCATCTCTTGCAGAGCCTGAGTCCTCTCTATCCTCCAAAGATGCCACCGAAGGCAGACCAAGTAGTCTGCAGATGGTGCCTACAGCAGCTAAGCCTGGAAGTGCTGAAGGAGGAGCAGTTGGAGATAAAGCTGGTCAAGGAGAGAGTGTCTACTATGTGAAGTGGATCCTGTTCAACAACACAAAGGTGCCCATCATCACACAGAATGAGAATGGACCCTGCCCACTTTTAGCCATCATGAATGTCTTGCTTCTGAAGGGCAAGGTGCGCCTTGCTCCCCTGGTGGAGATGATCACCTCTGAGCAGCTCATGGCCCACTTGGGAGACTGTGTCGTTGAAAGCAAGCCCAAGGTATTCTTGTGTGTATGTTGGGGGGTGAAGGAGGTAAGGATGGTGGGGTACATATCAGTTATATATATATATCTGTGCATGTACTTGTAAGTGTCAGGAAAACCCGTGTGAAGGACTCAAAGAGTAAGGGATTGGGGAGGGGTTATAGCTGGTTTGTTGGTCTCAAGTGTTTCTGTGAATAGATGTACTTTAAGAACCATCTCAGGATCAGTGCTTCTGGATCATCATCTTCTTGAATCAGATAAAGAACTTAGAATTTGATTTTCCTTCACGGTATGATACAACAGAACCATATCATTTAAACCAGATGTAAAGTATAATGCAGCAGAAACCAAATGGTTTAAACCAGATGCAAGCGTAATGCAACAGAACCAAATGATTCAAACCAGATGCAAATACAATGCAACAGAATCAAATGTTTTAAACCAGATGCAAGTATAACGCAACAGAACCAAACGGTTTAAAAACCAGATGCAAGTATAATTCAACAGAACCCATTGATTTAAATCAGATATATATATAAAAAGATTGGGGAAAAAAAAAAAAACCTTCTGTAATTGTTGCTCTCATCTTCTAAACAAAGTTAAGTCAAGAAATAACTTTTTAAGCAGTAGCAACGCTACTGTTGACATCAGTTATGAACAATTGTAATGATGTGAAATTGTATATTTTTGTCATATATTTTGTTCTGCTGTTGTTGCTGTCTGCTCTCTTTTGTGAAAGGAAGGCTTGGGCATGGAAGTTTGTTTTCTGTGTTGCCTTTGATGGTTTATTTCTTAATGCTTTTATGATGTGGTGTGCTTGTTGATTGTAGTGTAAGCAATGGTTTGGAGTTGTTTTTATTACAGGAGCAAAAGCTATTGCACTGGTTAACAAAACTGCTGTTGAAATTCGTGCAAGTTTGCTGAAGATTTATCCTGTGTCAACTGTAAATTGATTAAATTATATATATATATATATCTAATATATAAATGCATATTCTGTCTGTGTGTGTGTACGCTATAGACTCAAAAACAGCTCAACCAATTGTAATGAAAACTTGGCAGGTACGTCGGTTGTAACCCGAGGATGGTTTTGGGTTCATCTCTAAAAAAAAAAAACCGTTAAAAAAACCATTAAAAAAACTGTTATAACAGTTTCAAAGACATCTTTTTCCCTCTGCTTTTCTTCAAATAGCCGTTGTGACATTGCACGGGTACAGGACTACTTCTCGAAAATTAGAACTGTTGTTTTGCAGTTAAAAAAACGTTATTTATAACAGTTAAAAACCGTTAAAAAACGCCAAACCCCATAAAAAGTCTTTAAATCCGATCTTCTTGAAACTTGGCGGGTACGTCTGTTGTGACCGAGAGGATGGTTTTGGGCTAATCTCTAAAAAAAAAAAAAAAAAAACGTTAAAAACCGTTAAAAAAAAAACTGTTATAACAGTTTCAAAGATATCTTTTTCCTCTGCTTTTCTTCAAATAGCGATTGTGACATTGCACAGGTACAGGACTACTTCTTGAAAATTTGATCCGTTGTTTGGCAGTTAAAAAACATTAT
>JADBJO010000042.1:102500-107500 GCA_016801955.1 Conus betulinus | reverse complement strand
GCTAATGCCCCCAGATTTGGAAAGAAAAAAAAACTAAGCTCAGTTTGTTGTTGTTGTTGACGGTTTTTGTTGTTGTTCTCATTGTTTTTGTTGTTGATGTTTCTTTTACCAGAAGGTCAAATGTGGCACTATGGCACACATGCTTACACAGCAATTTAATATGTCAGAGTTCATATTCATCAGCCAATTTTTTATTGCTGACGTTCCTTGACTCCATAGGCATACGAGTTATGGTTCAAACTCTTTGAGGTCAGCTGTTGTGATACAGATTTTGAATGGTGATTTTGCTGTTCTTTTGCACGTTACATTATTGGTGTGTTCTATTCAAAGTAGGTTCCTTCCTTGATCAAACTGAAACACATTCTGTGGGCACCAGAATTTGGATGAGGCTCATCGTGTGAACTACGAACAGAACATGCAGGATGCCATGAATCTGATGTTCAAGCTGCAAACAGGACTTGACGTCAATCAGATTTACTGGGTGAGTTCCAATATCTGTAACTGCCAGGATTGAATCTGTAGGGCTCATTTTACAAATATATTAGATTGTTCTTTTTGTTATATAGGTACTGAGCAAGTTTTTGATATTGTACGAACAGCATAACAAAGAGTGCCTCTGTTTCACAGCATGGGGTGGTCACCGTTATGCATATGTAGTATCTTTACACTTGCACCATGTGGACTCCACCATAAATGTGTATTGAGCATTTTCGTTTGCATAATGGCCCCTGTACTGTATGTTGAGCATAGATTTTTTTCTTGCATTATGGGCCCATACTGCATTTGCACAAGTTTGCACTCTGGGGTCCTTACCATAGTGTATTGAGAGTCTGCACTCGCATCATGGGACCCTTACCGTAAATTATGTATGTTGGCCATTTATACTTGCACTGTGTAGCCCCTATGTGACGTATAATGTCCTATATATCCTATGTCCATTGAGTATTTTCTCTTGCGCCACATGTGGTGTCCCTGGAGAGATGTCAGAGACTTTTTCCAGATCAGTTGTATCCCCACCTTCTGGATAGTCTGTGACAATAATTTCTACTTTTCTGCCACTCTTATTGACTCTGCTTTTTCTCAGTGTTGTTGATTTTGTTGCTTTTCTGTCAAGTCTTTTTGCCTTTGCAGTTCATTCATCTTTCTTTCTTTCTGTAAAATCTTCACGCATTTTTCCCTGGTAGAATTTATAACATGCTTTAAAATTTTTTTTGATTGGTGACATAGTTGTGAGAGTGTGCATACTTTCCAGAGTGGACACTGGCTTCCAGTTCTGCCATGTCTGTCTGTTCGTAGGGCCTTTAAATGTACGATGATGGCACTGCTGTGTTTATCATAACTGGTTTTCACTTTTTTTTTAATGTGTTAACAGTGAATTAAAAGAAAACTTGGCATGCTCAGCACAGAATAGGTTGGTTTTGGTTTTTGGCTTTGTTTTTAATCAGCTTTAAGGATATCAATAGATAAGTTATCATGTTATGAATTTAGTGTACACATTATAGTTTTTTGTTGTTTGTTCTTCGTTCGTTTCTGCCGGGCAGGCCTCCTTTTCCCTGAGTGGTGATAGCCCCAGAAAGGCTGTGTGCGGTCGGCTTGGCTATAATGACGATGAAACAAAGATTAAACTGCACCAAAGCACTGTAACAGTATGTAGAGTGTGCATTTGCACTGGGACTATTAGGCCATATTTGAAGATGCATTTTGAACTTGCACTATTGTGCCCTTAGTGTAAATGTATTATATTGGGTGCGTTCACTTGCAGTATGGAGCCTTTGCCACATGTATACTGAGCATTTGCATTCGCACTGTGGGACCATACCATAGACCTATATGAATATTGAGCATTTACATTTGCACTATGGGGCTGGTACCCTGACTTAAACTGAGCATTTGCTTTTGCATGTGGTTCCATTACTGTGAGTGCATACAGAACAGTTGTACTTGCACTCTGTAACCCTTACCATGAATGTATAGTTAGTACAGCATTTGCGCTAGTGTGCACACTTGCACCTTGGAAGCACCACTTTAAATGTGTGTTGACTTGCATTGTTTGCACAACAAACTTAATACTTGCAGTGTTTCTGCGCATGTAAAGCTGTTGCTTATGTGTGTACATGTGTGTGTGTGCAGGGTATCTGATTTTGAATACACTTCAGAGTGCATTATTTTTGACCTGTTGGAGATTGGCTTGTATCATGGGTGGCTGGTGGACCCACAGGATCAGGAGAATGTGAAGGCAGTGGGCAAGTGCAGCTACTAAACCAGCTGGTGGAAAAGGTGATCCAGAACAAACAGTCGGCCACCGATGACTTGGTCCAGGAGGGTGAGAGGACAATTCTGTTTTTTTTGTGTGTGTGTGTGTAACAACAGTTTGAGGAAAAACAGCTTAGCAGCTCACCTATAGTGACACAAAGTTGATGATCAA
Source organism: Conus betulinus (assembly GCA_016801955.1). Lineage (NCBI taxonomy): Eukaryota > Metazoa > Mollusca > Gastropoda > Neogastropoda > Conidae > Conus > Conus betulinus. Next base: position 105,075 of record JADBJO010000042.1, on the reverse strand, counting down.
CAGTTTTGATGACAAAGCCATTTGGTGATCGCACCATGGAAACACCTTGACATGCTTGTTTCAAGCTCAGAACTTGTTCAGTTTGGGGGCGTGTATTATTTTTGTCTGTTAATTTCAAAGTTTAGTTCTGTTTAAGTTATGCTAGTAATGTACAGATATATAGAGAGATGGATATAGAGATAGAAAGATACATAGATAGATAAACAGATATTGGGCATCAGCATAGCCACATCAGATAGATTTCTGCAGTATTTCCCTTAAATAGTATCCTGGCTGTTACATACTTGTTAATAGTTCACCTGTCATTCCAATGTTAATCTAACTTTTTGTTGCCTGTTCCACCATTGTTCTTTATAATGTAGAAAATAGGGAACATAGAATTCTGACTCTCATCAAAGTAAATATGTATCTAATTTCCATCTTGCAAATTTGTCAGGAAGCAGCTATTGTGATGTTTGATATATTCTCACAGTATATTCCCAGAGATATGTAGCAGTGTGAGAAAAAAAAAAACACACAAAGGTTCACTGTTGCTCACAGATTTTCAGCTATAAAAGTTCAGGTTGCTGTATATACTGTTATAACTCCCATGCAGATTTTCATCTGAGATAAATGTGTCCCAAAGAGCCAACAAGGTCCATGGGATGTAAACCTCATTATTCACCTTATCAGTGTAGTGAACAGAAATAGGAAAATTACTTACTGCTGTGGATGGCTTTTTTTAATCAACAAGCAAAGAAAAAATCAGTAATGGACGGACTTTTTTGACAGATCATTGATTAGGACCACCATAGTACAAGCACATTTACCACAACATTCCTGAAATTGTAATATTGAAGGTATGTTACAGTGGTAAGCACCTTTACCACAACATTCCTGAAATTGTAATATTGAAGGTATGTTACTATAGTGAATCTGATAAATCTGGTATGGAAGGCCAATGAAACAGTTACAGATGAACTATGTGTGGTTTGTTCCAGCTTTGATAGCAGAACAGTTTCTAGACAGCACAGCATCTCAGCTGACCTACCATGGGTTGTGTGAGCTGTCCTCCACTGTCAAGGAACAGGAGCTTTGTGTCTTCTTCCGCAACAATCATTTCAGTACCATGTACAGGCATAATGTGAGTGCTGCCATAGCTTTGCAGTCAGCATGAATGAAAGTTGGATTGCAGAAAACCAGTTTTTTAAGAAAAAAAAATGAAGCAGAAAATTTCATATTTTCAAAGTTTTTAATGAAAAAAATGACTGGAGCTAAAGCATGAGCAAGCCAGTCTGAACAACTTTTGTAGAATCTGTCATTCAAGCTCTGGAATTACTGTTGCACTTACCATGACTAACAAATTCCTGACTGCAAAGGTAGCCATTTCTAGAGTCTTAAAAGTTTTTATCAAACATGTGAAATTAGTTTTTTTTTTTTAATCAAAGAGACAGTGTGGATGAGAATGATAACGAAAGGCCAGGAGTCAAGAACAGATGGAGATGATGATGGGCAGATGAAAAAAATTTATCAGGAGTTTCCCCAGTTCTAGTAGTATTCCAGCAAGTTCAGGTAAAATTTGTTTATTAATTTCTTCAGGTGATAATGAAATTAATAGTTGTAATTATTTTACGTAGAAGTCAGTGTTGACTTAATCTCTCTCTTTTCCCCTGTCAGCACCCGAATTTTATTTGCATTTTCATAAATACTCTGCATGTCACAGTGAGCAGGTATATAGAGCACATAATTTTCATAATTCCTAACCTGCTTATTAGTAAATTTTTGGTGAGTTGTTTTGTCATTTCTGTTCCTTACCCACCAGAAAATGCATTATTTCTGCCAGTAGAATTAAGAAAAATCTTCAGTTTCAGTGAGTACTGCTTCTTTACCTCTGGCAGGGGCATCCACCTGTGACCCTCTGAGATGACTGATTTTTGTTCTTCTTTTCTTTTCTGAACATTTCCAACTTTCGTCCATGCTTCTATCTCCTGTTCATTTAGTTTGTATTCTTTGATTCGTGAGTGTCCAGAGCTCCAATATTGTGTGCATGTGCATAACTATGGATCAAGCCCAGGCTGGAAAGATGGATCCATGATTTACTCTGCAAAGAAACCGGACTGTATGTGTGTCATGCAATTCATGCTGGCTGTCTACAAAATTTGCTTTGACCTGGCCAGCAGTCTGAAAATCAGACCTCCATACTCCACTTCAAAGTACATAAATCTCAACACTTGACTCAGCTTCTTAAGGAGCTACACTGGCTTTCTGTCAACTAGAAGTAAGATGCAAAAATTTCTTGTCTCTGTTTTCCCAGTGTGTCTGGAATTGCTTCTCAGTATCTTTTTTAGGAACATGTAGGTTCCATCAAGGTCTTTGCAATTTTCTGTTGATGACAGTATTTTTGATGTCCCAGAATTTAGCAGAGAGCAGCATGAATTGTAACACGAGCCAAAAAATGTGAAGATTTTTTTAGAACAAAGACATGTAAATTGGTCACGAGCACAGAAAAACAATGGACAAAAGGTTAAAAAAAAAAACAAAGAGGGCACAGTGTAAGAGAGTGAATGGAGGTGAGGAAAACGGTTTATACTGAAAA
>JADBJO010000042.1:37500-97500 GCA_016801955.1 Conus betulinus | reverse complement strand
TTCTGTAATACCTGGAGTGATCTGTAATCTGTGGAAAAGGCAGCAGAAATTTATTTATTTTGTAATACCTGGTGTGATCTATAAGGTGTGGAAAGGAAGCATTAAGTAATATCTATGTTTTGTAATAACTTGAATGACCTGTAGCTGTGAACAGAGAAGCAGAAATTGATATATTTGTAATACCCGGAGTGATCTGTAAGCTGTGGAAAAAGGAAGCAGAAATTAATATTCTGTAATACCTTCAATAATTTGTAAGCTGTGGAAAAGGAATCAGAAATTAATGTATTCTGTAAAACCTTGAGTAATCTGTAGCTGGAAAAAAAGGAAGCAAAAATTAATGTATTCTGTAACGCCTGGAATGATACGTAAGTTGTGGAAAAGGAAGCAGAAATTAATGTGTTCTGTAATACCTGGAGTGATCTGTAAGCTGTGGAAAAGGAAATGGAAAGTGATGTATGTATTTTGTGATACCTGGAGGGAGTGATCTGTAAAGCTGTGGAAAAGGAAGCAAAAATTAATGTATTCTGTAATACCTGGTGTGATCTGTAAGCTGTGGAAAAGGAAGCAGAAAGTGATGTATGTATTCTGTAATACCTGGAGTGATCTGTAAGCTGTGAAAAGGGAAGCAGAAAGTAATGTATTCTGTAATACCTGGAGTGATCTGTAAGCTGTGAAAAGGAAGCAGAAAGTAATGTATTCTGTAATACCTGGAGTGATCTATAAGCTGTGAAAAGGAAGGAAGCAAAAATTAATGTGTGAAAAGGAAGCTGTAATACCTGGTGTGATCTGTAAGTTGTGAAAAGGAAGCAGAAAGTAATGTATATAGTTTGTAATACCTGGAGTGATCTGTAAGCTGTGGAAAAGGAAGCAGAAACTGATGTGTTCTGTAATACCTGGAGTGATCTGTAAGCTGTGGAAAAAGAAGCAGAAATGCTGGAAGACTTTCCATCACAGTGCTGGAGAAGAGAGGAGGGACAATCAGGTTGTATTGTCTCGGACAGGAGTCACCACTAAGTACAGGAATGGAAAGAGCTAGAGTGATGGCAGATGCACCTGTGAAAGACAAGTTGCAACAGGGCATTCTTCTATACCAAAAGTACATGCAACAGAAGTTCAAGAGCATGAGTTGTACACCATTGCCATTGACTTGACAGAAAATCATTGAGGCCGGGTATGTTCAACCATGATCATTGGAACGCACAAAAATGTGATCATGATTGATGAGTCTGCTTCACTGATAGGTCTGATGATACAGCTGAGGAGGCACCAAAGGCAAAAGATGCTTGACATGCTGAGGCTGGAGAGCTGTGAACTAGCACAGCCTGTTCACTGAAAAGAACTGAGAAACACACAGGATGCATTGCTGTCATTCATTGCAAAGGGAGCTCACTTCACCAGTTGCTGAGCAGAATAACTGTGTTTAGTCTGTCTTTATTTCCATCTTTTAGTCTCTGTACCCAAAGGAGGTCGGAGTTTCTCAGCAGTGACAAGCAAGAAATGTTAGATTAACATTTGAACTTCACATGATATTCATTTTAAGTGGGTTTTGCATCATTGTGCATTCCACTGAGGAAAGATAGGTCAGATTAGTGCATACTTGGTGATCATCTTTTCTTGTCAGTTTTCTCACATTCATACATTGTTTATTCCAACTCTGTCACACATGTTGAGTTAATCTCTCTTGTTCACTGAAACTTGCGGGAAACAGACTCCTCAGTCTGAGAGCATGTCTATGAATGTTAAAGATGTCAGTTGACGTGCAAGCATAGAAATTCTAATTATATGACATGACTGTGTATGCAGCTACCAGGTGGCGCTTTCACTGCAGCATCATGATGAGCAGATGATAGCAGAACAAGCGGCTGCCTGGGGTTCAGTTCCAGAATGACTTTGGTGCTGCACAGACTTCAGAGTGAGAAACCACGCCCCTCTGTCCAGTCCTTGTGTGTCTGCCTCTTTTCCCTGTCCATCTCTCTGTTATTGCTGTCGCTATAACATGCTACTCATTTTCATGCCATTTCTTGTTAAAGTTTATTTCTGTCATTGTGTGTTACTTTTTGTTCTTGCTCCTTACATCATTTTTTCACATTCTTTGTAAGGGTATTGATGTATGGCAAATTGCTTGAGCATCACCTACAGCAGCTGTTTGCAGTGAAATTAATCAGTTTAATTAAGCAGTTAAATGAAAATTTATGTGAGAAATAACTACCAACCATTACTGTCCATATTGCTGGAAATGTGAGTGGTTGTCTTAACCATCTGAAGTTAAACATCTGACAGGTAAACAGAATGAAAACAAACCACAGCTTCTGGTTTGCATCTTTAGAAAGAAGGAATGGGAACTGTTCAGAACGAACATTTGATCAAAAATATCAGAACACTTGTCGTTGTACCATGGCTTAAAGAGTCCTGGGGATCATCCAAAGAGCCAAAGTACTTGAACACTTTGGTACGAATACATTACATGTGTTACCGTTTTTGATTACCACGCCACGTGGGCAGCCACGATCCATCTTCGAGGGATTTTGGAACTGATAATCTTATGCTAGGAGCTTGTTAGGACTGAAGACAATCCCTGCATAACTTAGAGCATAACAACTTTTTGATGTAGCCTTGGTGTTCTAGCCTATTTCAGTTGGTCTGACACAGCCTTAGACCAAGGTGGGGAACACTTGTTTACTGAGAACAGATAATTAACGCTGTTGTCACAGTTCAGGCAGAAACTACTTAGTGGACAATCCATTCTACATGCAGAGTGTTCTGTCTGAAGATCTTTCCAAAAGAACCAAGCTCCTTGATATGATCTGATTAGGAGATACACTTTAGTAACAGCAACAGCACTTGTCAACAGCAGCAGCACATTTCATCATGAAAACGTTTGACAGCTGTTCAGACTGTTCCATCTGATTTTTCACAGTCTCATCTCTGTAATGTCTCCCTGCGGGCTAGAACTTCTTTTTTAGCCTGACTTAAGCAGATTAATTAGTCAAAAAAAAAGTAGATACAGCAGGTCAAAGTCATGTGGTCAGAGAGACTGTTTTAAGCCACTCAGCTATACTAAGTATTGAATTATGCTACTGCTGAATAAAATAAGAAAAATGGCTTCTCAAAACATGGAGGAAAATCTGCCTACTTGTGAATCAATCTTGATTCAGCAGCAGCTCATCGGTCCATGATCTCAGAACTCGATGAGGTCAGTTGTTTGTCACCAAAAACAACCGCAGGCATATATTGTTTCATCCATCTTTGCTATGATCTTGATTCAGCACAATTCGGTTGACTCAACAGTCATGTTTATTACCGTGCAAACAGCAACACTTTGATGGCAATTTACAAGAATAAACAAGATATCAGATTTTGGTACGAAGTGGACTAGTCCTACATTTTAACCAAACAAAACCTCACCAGCTGCCGTGGTGAAATGGTTAGGGTCGCAGACTCCCGGCTGGGAGGTCATGGGTTCGAATCCCATCAGAGTCATGTGGGTTTTTCTGCCCCCGACTGGCTCCTACCCAGAGTTGAGTTTGCTGCAGACTCAGTTGGGAAGACTTGGACTACACAGTCGAGTTTCATCCACTTAACGGATGTGTGTCTGAGAGTGTTGCTCAAATTTTCTGACCAACATTGCAGGTGCCCGTATCTCTCGGGCTTGGTTGACGCCAGGATATATTATGAAAGGAAGCATGGAGTACAGCCCTGTCATGTAGTCTCAGTCTGATATGGAAATCGGTAGTATCATCTTAATCCTCCTCATTCTCATCGATCAGAGCATGAAAAAAAATGTCTCAAATTCTGTGGCCTTTCATGCCCTGCTTTCATGGTGACCTCAATTTCGATGTCCTCTCCACGTCTGTGGCCTTGGTTTAGTTCCATCGGGGTCACTGGTATCGGTGGGTCCATTGGGGCTGTCGTTGGACGGACGTGATGGCACCCTGGTGGATTCTCAGCTCATGGAAAGATCACAGTGTAGTCTGTCATGTGATGGATCCCCCTCTGTCGTGGAGGATGTTTTTTCTTCCTCCCTTTTTCTCCTTTTACTTTGCACATCACACTCCTGCTCTCCTCTCTCTCACCCCTGCTCTCCTCCCTCTCGCTCAGTCAGTGGGAGAAAAAGCTTGCGAAAAGACATTGAACGTTCTGTTCAAAAGAGAGAGATGCAAACTTTATTCCTGTTCAAACTGTGAAAAAAGCAGGGGTCAGTGACAATAAGCTGACCTGATTCCTCACTTGGCGACAGTGTCTCTGACAGTTCTGATTGTCCCTGTAAAGAAAGCACTCAAGGACAGTTTTGTGTGTGTATGTGTGTGTGCAAAAATTACCGTAGAGTGCAAACAATTGTGAGAAGGTTACCATATAGTGCAAGCACTTGGGAGAAGGCCAGTAATGAGTTCCAACTGTTTGGAAGAGAATCACCACAAATCTGTAAGTGTGAAAGACACTGTGTGTAGGGACTGTAAGAAGATGGAGTCCATAAGAGAGGACTGTGCTTGTGACTTACTGTGTCGGATCAGCTTAGCAGTACTACAGACTGTGTATAAGTGATGAGAGGAAGGGGCTTAGGATTGAGAAATTCCTTATCTTTGGAGCTATTGATTTAGTGCTGTTACAACACAAGTAAACAAATCTTAGATTTAAAAAAGCAAATTATCAAATTGTGATGCATAATTCATAATCACTGGGTAGCTTAACACTTGCAAACATATACTGAAATGAAAGAAAAAATAAGTGACAAGTCTTTAACCTGTTGACTGCCCTTACACGAACAGCATTTGAGGTGGTTTCTGGAAGGCTGTGTGCCGCATATCAAACGCCGTTCGAGGTAATTTCGTCACCAAAATTTGGCGATTTAAAGAAGGGAGGCAAGGAGAAAAAATGGTTTAAATGGTGGTTGTAGGGACCCTAAGACACGGTTTCTTCCCTTCACTGGTCGCTGACTGACCGGCTCGCATCCGTTTGGACAATTATACTTCGGCAAGGTTCAGCTGAGTCATTTTCTGTTCAAGGTGGCAAGTTGAGCAGGCAGTTCGTTCAGGTGCGTGCCATTTTCAAACGATCTAATGCTTTTGAAGTGCTTCAAGAAGTTATCCGAGACTGTGAATGCAATGGTGAAGACTTCAGAGAAGTGGAACAAAGCAGTTTGGAGGAGGAAGAAAGCAATCACAATCAACACCACCCTTTGCTATCAGAGATTGGTGTTGATGATGAAACTGATCCCCAACTTCGAACCAAGAGATACTGGCACAAGTGGGGCTGAATCGGAGAGTGACAAGCTGATTCCATCTATGTCGACTGTCCCCTCCCTCCTTTCCTGCGAGGCGAGAGGGGAGTCGAGGAAGGAGAGGGGGGTTCAGGACAACAGCAAGGGTCCAGTGTGGGGGGGGGGGGCGTGGCAGAGGAAGAGGGCGAGCTTTACCAGGACTGAAGTGTCTCCAATGATATGGGTTGCTAAACATTTTATGTATTGTCAGATGTTTGTCCTGAAGTTCAAAGGATACTAACACCAGTTTTTTGTGTGGTATTCCATTGTGATTTTAGTGCTATAGTTTTGTTTATGTTCTGAAAGTGTTTTTCAAACAAAACATTCATCATTATATATATTTTGGTCTACTCATTACAAACAAAATCAAACTATTGTGATATCTGGCTATAGCCAAGGATATAACAAGAAAATTTCCCAAGTATCTAAGATATATGTCAAGAATTGAAAGAGCACTAGTGAACCTATTAGTGAAACAAAATTGTGTCCCTTGATACCTGGATTGTACCGTAACCCAGAAATACATAGATTTATCATGTAAAACAATTGTGGGTTGTAAATTCACTGCCAAATATTTACACAGGTGTTCAGTAAATGCCAAAACCACTTTTTGCTGGGTTTGTATATTTTTTTATTTCACTGCTGTGGGGTTTTGTATTCTTGCAAAGTATATATATATATATACATATTTTTTATGAATTATAAGATTATTTATTATACTCAAAATGAACAAAATCAAATATTATTTGCAGATGTTATAGCCCTGGGTATAAGAAGAAAACTTGCCAAAAATCTAAGAGATATCTCCACAAATAAATGAGCACTGATCAAATTAGTGAACCTACTGCAAAAAGTCAAATTTTGCTCCGGCACACAGGAGTACAAAACTGATACAAAATAGCGGCAGTCAAGGGGTTCAAAGAAAAAAATATTAATGAAGTCTTCTCTGCAGTTCAAGAGCCACACATTTTGACTTGCTAGGTACTCACAGCTGTACGTGTAAACTGATTTTCCTTTTTGAAAATGGTGAAGGTTATTTGCTTTGAAACAAAACAAAATAAAAATTTGGAAACATTTGCAACTGTTGGTTTTATGTTCTCAGTCACGAGCTGGCCTTACGTCTCCAAGAAGAGGAGGACAGACGTGCAGCAGCTGCACTACAAGAACAACGCTCCCAGCAGTCTATGGCTCAGGCACAGGCTGTAGCACAGGGTCAAGGTCAGGCAGTGGCAGCTGGTGGAGATCGTCGACCGCAGAGGGACAGGGAAGAGCGACGAGAAAAGAAAGAAAGCAAAGATGTAAGGACAAAGCATTTGTTTACCAGACATTTTTGCTGTGAGGCTGTTTTCTCCATATTTTCTCTTACTTTCTGACGTCCCAACCCTATGCTTTTTCTAATGGATGGCCCTTTTGTGTGCAGTTGTCCAGTGCTGTTGCAGGTGTGGTTATTACTTACAACCCTTATTAAAGTAACATATCAGCCACAAGAATGGTGTAAATTGACACAAGACAGTTTCATCCTGAAAGACATTGTTGTCTTGAAACATAAATAGGACTGAACATTGAAAGTGAAGACAGTTGATTCTTACTTCCCTGCTGCATCCTTTAATGTTAGAAAGTTTTCACACATTGCAGCCCTGCGGATAAACGTAACATCCCTGTATTTTGGGTCTCATGGGTGCCAGCTGAAATACCACTGCACAGGTGTTAACTACAACACCACTGCACGGGTGTTAATTGCAGTATCACTGATGGATGTTGATACAACACTGCTGCACAGGTGCACCAAAGTGCCATTGTGCCGATACAACCTCAGGTGCACTCGTGCGCCCATTGAGGAGTAGGGTAAATAGTAAGCTTGTAACAGATTGGTTGAAAAGAGAACCATCAGAATAAAGCAATCCCACAATGCAGCGGGTTTTAGACTTCCTTCCTGCGTGAGCGCCATATTCCATGTGGTTTGTTTGTTTACTGTGAATTTTCAAAGTTTTTGAGTAAAATTTCAACATGGACACTGACGATTAGCAGTTCTTGCAGGAGGTGTTTTTTCGACTCAGACTCTGATGAAGACTTTTTAGGGTTGAATTATGAAGATATTGAGAATGTTGTGGCAGAGTGGGAATGGGCTGATGCAGGTGAGGAGGAACTGAGTGACGATAGCAAAACCCTGTGCTCTCCAAGGCACCATGATTTGTAAACACCCATTAGGCATGTCTTTTTTTTCGTAATGAAAGCATACACAAAATACTTAATGGTTGGTATTAGCATGTTCTTTATTCATTACTCTACATTAACTCCAAATTTCATAACTGTGCAAACAGTAGAAAAGAAATTACAGCAATTTGAAGTAGGTAGATGTGCAGATTTTTCACTGTTTCAGTCACCAAAAAGAATATGACTGCAGGCAGAAGTTTCAGCTAATGAATGTGGCTGGCTAAAGGCTAGCTACAACACCACTGCATGGGTGTTAACTACAACACGATTGCATGGATGTTGAATACAACACCACTGCATGGGTTTAACTACAACACCATTACATGGATGTTAACTACACCATCATTACATGGGTGTTAACTATAACACCACACTGCATGGGTGTTAACTACACCACCATTACATGGATGTTAACTACACCACCATTACATGGATGTTTACTACCCTTACACCATTACATGGGTGTTGACTATAACATCACTGCATGGGTGTTAAATACAACACGATTGCATGGATGTTGAATACAACACCACTGCATGGTGTGTTAACTACACCACCATTACATGGGTGTTACTATAAACACACTGCATGTGTGTTAACTACAGACCTGTAAACCCTTACGATTTTGCTGTAAAAAAAAAAATTGAAATCACAGGAATTACACACACGCACACACACACACACACACAAACACACACACACACACACACACAAGAAAAAAAATCAAGGAAAGAAAATTGTTAAGCGTGAAGTTTCTTCTGCTACCATTTTGGTCGAAAGCAATAAAAAGACATTTCCCAGCGTGCTTTGCGTCTTTACCTTGTAAAAGGATGGTGATGAAGCAGTCTTATGTGCCAACTGCCGGCTCTTCCAAATCTTCAAAAGTTGCAAAAGTATTGCGATTGTGTATTTACTTTTTTTTTTTTTTTTTTTCAAATTACAGGTTTTTGTCTGAGATATTACAGGTACACGACTTTGGGGTAAACAGGTCTGTAACTACAACACCACTGCAGGGGTGTTAACTACAATACAACTAGATGTGTGCTAACTACAACACCACTGTATTGGTGCTTCACAATACCACTGTATGGGTGCTAACTACAACTCCACTGCATGGCTGCTAAATACATCACTGCATGCTGCTAACTACACCACTGCAAAGTTGCTAACTACAAGACCACTATATTGGTGCGATCTAAAACACCACTGTGTGGATGTTCACACTCACTCAGCACTGGCGTTTTCTTTCTTTTTACTTTCCCATTTGACTGGCTATTTGTAAGTTAAAAAAAACATCACCAAAAAAAAATCTGATAGGAGTAAGGACATGAAATTTTCAGAACTGGTTAAAAACATATTGAGGTGATGCAGTTTCATGAAAATATCAATTTTCTTACTTTCATCTTTCATCTTCTGGAACAAGGAGAAAAATATTCTTTTTTTTTTTTCAAAAATTTAATGCAGGCAGGTATCTAGAACATGTATCCAGGGAAGCACAATATCTTTGAAACACGTCTGTTCACTCACAAAATAAACAAGAAGAGGTGGCAGAAAAGCTTTTCCCCCCACTTCATGGTCTTGCGGTTTAGTGACGCCTCAGCTTCACTTCCGTCCACCCCAGCCATGTTCTGAATGTAGTCCTGGACAGCCAGGGGTTTTCCTGAACTGCCCACATGTGATCACGTCTGTCATGGTGTGGGGTGTTGATCTGGTGGTGATGACATGGACTGGCTTCCTATCCATCCACTGCAGAACAGTAACAGCACCTGACAACAGCAAATAAATTAATATCTATCTAAAGATGCTTTTCATTTTGTTTTACTCATCCGCGCTGTCCCCTGAAAATATGTCAGTATGCAATGATAAACATTGTCATTACTTTCATAAGTGTGTGGTGTGTGTGTGATTATGTGTGTACACATATAATATATGCATGTGAGTGAGATAAAGAAAAAAAAAAGAAAAACATGAACAGTAATAGGATGGTAATTAAAAATCCACACCTTGCCTGAAAGCCTGGACTTGACCGCATGGTGGCAGATGATGCATTTTCAGCTGGAAAAATAAAACTAAAAGAGAGAATGTGGCATTCTTGTGATGTGAGTAAACTTGTTCACCAGTGAAAGGTGTTACAGCAGGAACAAATAAAAAATCTTGATGCCAGTCCTGCATCATGAACTGTAAAAACTCGTCCTCTGTCGTGTCCAGCACACGCTCTTTCTACTTAGCCTGTGCTGTGCGATCGTTATCACCACCATCCCTCCCCCTATCACTCGCCTCAGATATCAGTGCCAGTGCATGGCTACCATTTCAAGTTCAGAATCCAAACTTCTCTCACCTCCACTTTAAATAAAATCGTCATTACTGTCGTCCAAGTCTTCATCAATCCAAACCTTCAGTCTGAAGTAATTCTAACACTTCTAACGCCGTGTAAAGCTGACTATAACGACTTCTCTTCGAGCTTGGTTGCCCAGTAGCACTGGTTGAGATGCCATTGCTGACACACATGCAACATATAAACAGTGACTTGCAAAATACCCTGTGGCTGCTTCGCCCCAGCAAAATTTCTGCAACCATTGGTTGCTTTTGAAAGGGGAAAGGTCAGTGAATATTCTAACTGGATTATCATGTGTGATCTGCGAGGTGGGTGCCACTCCAAAAATTCAAATCATACAAAGGCCGTGATCGGGGCACCTCATCCAAAGTGTGTGTGAGTTGGGGGCCTGATCAGGGCCGTTCATCCTAAGAGAAGTAATGACACCACTGCTTGGGTGCTAACTGAAACACCACTACATTGTGTGAACTAAAACACCACTGTGTGAGTGTTAACTACAACACCACTACATGGCTGCTAACTACAACACCACCACATTGGTGTGAACTAAAAACCCATGGTGTGGGCTACACTACAACACCACACTGCATGGGTGCTGACTACAACACCACTACATGGTTGCTAGCTAAAGCACCTGTGTGGGTGTTAACTACAACTCCAGTGCATGGCTACTAACTATAAAACCATTACATTGCTGTAAGCTAAACCACCACTGCATGGCATGTAACTACAACACCACTGCATGGCTGCTAACTACACCACTGCATGGCTGCTAACTACACCACATGGCATGGCACTACACCACTGCATGGCTGTTAACTACACCACATGGCATGGCTGCTAACTGCAACTGCACACCACTACATTGGAGTGAACTAAAGTAGCTCAATGTGGGTTTTAACTACAACACCAGTGCATGGCTGCTAACTACACCACTGCATGGCTGCTACCTACAACACCACTACATTGGTGCAAACTAAAACACCACTGTGTGGATGTTAACTACAACACCACTTCATGGCTGCTAGCTACACCACTGCATGGCTGCTAGCTACACCACTTCATCATGCTGCTAGCTACACCACGGCATGGCTGCTAGCTGCACCACTTCATGGCTGCTAGCTACACCACGGCATGGCTACTAGCTACTACCACGGCATGGCTGCTAACTACACCACGGCATGGCTGCTAGCTACACCACCGCATGGCTGCTAGCTACACCACCGCATGGCTGCTAGCTACACCACGGCATGGCTGCTAGCTACACCACGGCATGGCTGCTAGCTACACCACCACGCATGGCTGCTAGCTACACCACGGCATGGCTGCTAGCTACACCACCACGGCATGGCTGCTAGCTACACCACGCATGGCTGCTAACTACACCACCACGGCATGGCTGCTAGCTACACCACGGCATGGCTGCTAGCTACTACACCACTGCATGGCTGCTAACTACACCACTTCATGGCTGCTAGCTACACCACAGCATGGCTGATAGCTACACCACGGCATGGCTGCTAACTATACCACTTCATGGCTGCTAGCTACACCACGGCATGGCTGCTAACTATACCACTTCATGGCTGCTAGCTACACCACGGCATGGCTGCTAACTACACCACTTCGTTTTTATGCTGAACAACAAGAATGAGGATGATGAAGATGATGCTAGGGATTTCCTTTCCAGTCTGAGACTGCATGAATGACAGGGCTGTACACTATGCTTATTTTCATAGTGTAATCCAGCGTAAACCAGGCTTGAGAGATACGGACACCAGCAGTGTTAGTTAGGAAAATTGAGCAGTGCTGTCAGAGATGTAAAAATTAAGTGGATGAAACTCAATTGTGTTGTCCCAGTATTCCCAGTAAAACCCAGATTTGAGTAAGCCCATAGCAAACTCAAATCTGGGTAGGAGCCGGTCAGGGCACAAAAATCCCACATGACTCTGATGGGAATTGAACCCACAACCACCCAGCCAGGAGTCTTCGACGCTAACCATGTTGCCAAGGTGGCTGGTATAAGTGAACAGACTTCATTACTCATATCATGTAATGAATAACTCGGTATAAAACATCTGATTGATTGCAAGATTTATACATTAGACACAAACGTTTTCATGTAGACTCGAGAAAAACTTTGTTCCTATATGTTCTACCTGGATACTTTTTTTTAGGAAATGAATGTTATTCATTTCATGTACCTGACTCATGGCATAAGAAAAAGGAACAGTTTTAAAACTGTCCTTTTAATTAGAGGAGGATTTGATTTGGGATCTCAATCTTTAATGTTAAGTTGTGTATACTGATAATTAGTTTTTAAAATGTTTTCTCTGTCATACAGCGAATGTTTAAGTGTGTGCACATGTGACAGGGGTGGGGGGGGGGGGGAGGCGCTGGGTGTGTTTTGTGCTTGAGAGAGAGAGTGAATAAGACAGGGAAATCGTGCTTTTTTGTACACGCTCAGGAGGATGTGAAAGCTTTCAATACAAACAGAAACAGGCACTCGGCCAGTCATGCTGTGGCATGTGAGTGGTTAAACTTCAGTGACAATTTCAGTCTGACAAACTATTAAATGGACACCATGTCATCAGCTGATTAATTGCTTGCAGTGCCCATTCACGTGTCACTTCTGTAGTCAGGAGGCATGCAGAACAAACTAGGAAACTTCCCCCCTCCTCCTACAAAAAGGGGTTTTATAGACAGGAAAAACTGGAACACACACACACACACACACACACACACACATGCACACACACACACAAACTGAGCTAGTTCATACTTTGCTTGTACATATATGCATGCTCAGATGCACACCCTTTTGAAAACAGGACTGAAATGTGCATTTTGGAGAACATTTACTGGTTGTGTGTTTCAGTGCTGCATCTTGTGACGAAAGGACAGGTGCCTTTTGCAGAGAGATGGGTGAGCTGTACGAGTGTGTGTGCAGGGATCAACACACAGGCACTGCCATACTCTTCTCTGCAGTGTTGAATGCATCCAAGTTTGTCTGAGTGATCATCCATTGAGGATGAAATGTTTCTCCTGCTGCTACTGTGGTTGAGCTATGGAGGACATTCTGTGATGAAACAGAAGAGAACTTGTGATGTTTGATGATAAGCCTTAGTAAGGTATTCTTTGTTTTCCCTTGGGACTGCACACCTTTCACTCTCTTTGATGAACAGTTCATTGCCTGTAGAGGGCCTTGCCTTAGCTTACTTGATCATGTATTCATTTTTGCGGAGCTTATAAATCATGGAATTGAATCAACCTCAGCATGAAACAGGATGGGTGTACCAGCCCAGTAGTTGTTCCCTCCTCCACAAATGCTTAATTCAACTTCTTGATGAACAGCCTAATGTAATTTTGAAAGTACCAACTGAAATAAGCTTAGATATACATCCACCCACCTCTTTTGCCCTTTCCTCCCAAACACACACACACACACACACACACACACACACACACACACACACACATATGTTCATGCCTTGCACACACACACACACACACACACTTGTACACACATACACACAAGCATGCACATATGCACGTGCATGCGCACACAAACACACACACACACACACACACACACAACACACACACTTACACACACACACATGTGCACACACACATGCACAGACTCACTTGCACACACTAATGCACTCTCACACACACACACACACACACACACACACACACACTTGTGGACAATACCCATATTCACAAGTGAAAGACCAATTTTATGATGATCGTTTTTCAAAGCTTTTATGATTTGGTCAGTTTGTAATGTTTCTGTTTCTAGAGAGGTAGTAGATTAAAAAAAAGAATAGGAAAACAAGGATGCTGGATTATTTTTTTTCTAAACTGCAACAGTGGGATGAGTAAGAGAGCAAGGCAGTGAGTTCTACTCAAAATGCTGTTTTCTGTTTAACCACTCCTTCACAAGAGAGGATTGGAGAAAAGATTCATAGAAGAATTAAGTATTTCTGCAGATGTTTTCATAACTAGTATTGTAATTTTGTATTTAAAAGCCAAATCATGTATTCACAAATTACAAAATGAAATATTGGGCTGGTACACTTACACACATTTCTCATGATATGACATCAGAATGTTTTTGTACTTCCGTAACATGCCTGAAGTCGTCTCTTTCATAACAGTTTGACAGCGTATGTATGGAATGGTTGAAGTTTAGCAAATCTATTTTTAGCCTCACAGATTGGGTCTTATATGATTGTTTGTTATAAATTGTGATAACTGTAGAACAGCCTGGATATGTTTCCAAAAGTCTGCTCTAACTGTAGCACAGCCTGGATATGTTTCCAGAAGTCTGCTGTCTGATACTTATGAGTCAATATAACCATTATGTATCTATACACACACCTTTTTTTTTTCTTCAGTCAGTTTAAGAGCCACTTCAATCAAATTGCAGTATCAAATGAAGTCAGCAAAAGAAACATAGCATTATAGCAGTTTAAAGAGATTAGCAGTTTTGGTCAGATAATTTCATTTCTTTGATCTAAGGCCTTGTAATGAGGTGTGCAGTTTGTGGTATGGTGTAGATCTGCATTGGGAGCAGGCCCTGACAGAGGCCTGGAGTTGAGGGAGGGAGGTTGTGGAAGGGCTGGCTTATCTTCCTTGTTGTCCTCTTCATAGGATGTGAATAGGGATTAGATATAATAGAAAACAATAAAATGTGAATACATGAAAATTAAAAGTAAACCATAAATGAGAACAAGGTCAGGAAAAAAATTAGAATTACAGAGTGATATCGGACTGTGCCCCTTAGATCGTAGCGAACTTTTTCACTTTCATTATGTTGAAAAATACCGCTCCATAGTCAAGATATGAGTTATGTTTGTACCTCTGTTTAGAAGACTCTTAAGAAATCAAATTGACATGAAAACGCTGGCTCCACTGACATCTAGTGCATGTATTTATTATGGTAATAGTATGCACTACATCTGTACCATCACTGCGAAATATGCCTTGCCCTCTGTAACAGTGGCAGACTGGTCAACAGCAGAAATTTTATTGTTGGTGTTTAACTGCTGGTCAGCGGAGACTGAATGGAACCTGATGGCATTAATCTGTTACATCTGAGCCTAGTTGCACATCTTAGGGAATGCAATGATCGAGATAGTGTCATTGGGTCCCAATACCACTTGGTAGTACTGGGCTTCAATCAAACTGGCCTGGACATAACACTGACACATTGCTGTTATGTATGGAACCCATCTTTGACCATCCATTTCAAGTAAAATAGTAAACCCAAGAATCCAGTTTAATGAAGAAATGCAGAGGTAACTTTATTCCAGAAATAGGCATAATTTGTTATTGCTGAAACCATGTCGGTTGTCACAACTGATTTTGCACTCTAATGCAGTAACTCAAAAAGTGTATAACTTATCACCAAAATATTAAAGTCTCTTGGTTGTTTAAGACAAATATGACTATAAGCCCATCTTACGATCATCGGTGGATGCTATTGTAGTAAGGACATACATGATTATTGATAAGAATAAGAACAGAAAACAATAGCTGAAAAATGCACAGAAAGAAAGTATAAGGGAAAAAGAAAGAAATTTGCTCATAAAGATCTTCTCTTAAAAGGCGAAGGAAAATGTGAATCATAAAAGCAGAACAATCCAAAATACAAATAAACACATAGACTGTGAAATAAGGCATGAAAATGCTGGCTGTTACAAAACAAACTGTGTTGTGCATGTGTGTTAACTGTATGTAATATCTGAAGACAACATATTTGTTAAACATTTATTTGTCAGTTTTGTATCATACATAAAATCTGAATAACTTCATACTTTGCTGTGTGTGTTTATTTGTATTTCGGTCTGTTTCCCACTAATGGTGCAGTCTGTTTCATTGTCTTTATCACAAAAGCAAGACACTTCAACATGAAAGAGAGTGTCTAAAATCACGTAAGATTCCCAGAAGTGTATTGGCGTACTCACTGCCAAGGGATGGGATGGGACTGTGTGTGAAAGAGAAGCTTCATGTTGATCTGGTGCCATGTTATATCATCTGGAGTCACTGACATTTCATTCAGATTCTTTCCAAATTAAGTTAGGAGGAAATGGAGCATATTGGCCTAGTAAGGCATCAGATTCTTGTTCCAAGGGCTTGAGCTTGGTTCCTGAGAGAGACAGCCTGGCTGGAAAATGCTTTCTCTTTGACGTCAACAGCTCTACGAGCTCCAGTCCCTTCCTAGTCTTTCAGATGAGACTTTAAATAGAGGTCCTGTGCCTGAATGCATGTATAGAAAGAAAGTCTTGCACACATGTTGAATTCCATTCCACCTTTGGCATCAGACTAGGCTGTCACATGTTGATGGGATGGATGACACCAGACTGAAATATATGCACACTGTTGTCATGTGTAGAAATCATTCCCAAAAGGGATTGAAGCTACCTTGATGGTGAAACTAAAAGTGGTCATGTATGCAGAAAAATCTCACTGGTGCTGGACCTCAAATGCTAGTGGAAGATGAAGAGTCAGGAAGAGATAAAGAAGACATGCCCCAGAAAAGACATTGTTTGTGTCCTTGACATATAAGAAAACTGAATGCAACAAAATTAAATGTCTGCCTAGTTACATGTGTGCACTTTTAACCTCTCCCTGATTAATTCCAGAATCCCTTGTGGAGAGTTGCCTAAAATGAGGAACCACTTGGTGTACATTACTTATTATGCAAGCAAGTGACAAATTCCTTTCTCTGTTCATCTAATAATGCACACACATCATTTCTTCCTTTTTTATAAATAGTGTCACAAATGTGCATATGTGAACAGTCACCCTGTATTTTTTTTTTTTTTTTTTTTTGCTGTAAGTTTTAAGCCCTCTAAATTTTCTCAACACTTCACAAGGTTAAGGTGAGCTGTCAGATTCTCAAATCAGTGCAAGAGTCTTGCTGATTGTAAATGTTTAGGACATTTTGGATTGTATCGCATGCTGAGGGCTGGTCAAATGGTTGTGTGGTGTTTAGCTTTGGGTGTATTAATGTCACATCAAATCTGGTTAAACGTGCTGTGCTTGAATGTGTATTGTAGCGGTAACTGTGTGTATCGTGATGTTCAACCTGACCTGATTGAATGTGTGTTCTGTGTATAGGGTGAAGCGATGTCGGGTGTATCAGGATATATGTGTACAAGGCCTGACCAGAGGTGGTTATAATTATTCAGTGAATTCAAAACACATGGAGTCCTCTCTGTGCACAAAAAGGGGTCCCATATTCATGACTAAGAAGTCATGGTTCATGTATACATGTTGCAAATGTTCACATGCATGCAGTCACTGCAGCTAATCTTAGCGACCACACATCAGTGCATGGCCCAGAATTTTGTTCAAAAAGATCGTGTTTGCACACACGCACACACACGCATATAAGCACGCATGTACACATGCACCCACATATATGCACACACACACAAATTGACAGAACCTTAGTTGTATGTGTTTTCTATAGCACATTGTTTTCTTTAAAAAAAAAAAAAAAAAAAAAAAAAAAAAAAAAAAAAAAAAAAAAAAGCAAAACAAAAAAAAAAAACCTGCGGTGAAAATTCTGTTGAGGCTCCCAGCTCTAGATATCTGCCCAAACTCTTGTGATGATCATTGAAACTATTCTGCATGGTAGACAGACGCCTTTATTAGATGATGGTGATTGTAATATTTTGTATGCAGAACATCTGATCATTGGGATGGTGTTATTATTTAAACTCCTTCAAGCAGCCATGTTAGGGTGATTGCTTTTTGAAATTCATTCTCTTGGATCACTGATATCAGTCTCACAGACTCTCACTTCTCTTGTTGGAGTGTAACATAAAGTAAAACTGTGTCTGAAAATTATGAATAAGATTACCATCTGTACAGTAGGTCAGTGATCACATCTGAACACATCAGTCCCATCATCACTGCAAGGGAGTGTCCTGGTCAGCACAAGCAGCTGAGAAGGCTGACATGTCATCCTGTTACTGTGCCATGTCTGCACATTCATTTTCTGTTATGTTTCCCCATCTCAAGGAACAGTTCATGACATGGGAGTCATCTGAGATTTTTTTCAAATTTCCAGACAAACCACCACAGACATTTCAGACCCCAGTTCAATTAGATCTGGCATCGTACAGGATAGATTTAACCAGTTCACTGGCATATAAATCCTTTTATGCACTCTATCAACATTTTCCTAACTTCAAAAGACTTTTCACTAATGGTCCAAAGTAAGACTAGCATCTCTTCAGATGCCTTGTGCTGTTCTTCCCCAACCGTCAGTTCTCCAGACATGATTCTTCTGATAGAGCTGTGCGCACTTTGAAATGACTGGCCTGGTTATGGCTTTGCAGCTGGTTTCCTGAACATGAAGGATTTCCAATCTCCTCTGATTCCTTTTCTACTCATGCAGCCGTTGCTGGTTGTAACATGAACATCTTCAATTGGAAGTGCACAAAATGTACTCTGGCCACAGTGATATTCTTGCCTGGATTCTAATGTCTGTGTATGTAAGATCAGCTGTAATCGGGTCAGGCTTGTAAAGCCATCGATAGCCAACAACTTTGCAAAAATGCCACAAACATTAAACAGCCTTGAATGTCTGTGCCACTCTCAGATCTTAAATCAGAGGTAAAAGAAAAGAAAAAAAGGAACCAAAGATATCTGGTAGAGGAACAGGGCTCACAAACTGATGATATCTCTTTTTTTTTTTCCATGAAAATCTTTCAGAGTTTATCCCATCTTGTCTTTAGAAATTACCAAGAAGAAAGTCTGGAACAGGTTACACACTGGTCATAGCTTTTTGACTGACTCCCACCTGTTTGGTGGTGAGAAGACCTATGGTGTATATCATGTGAAACCCTCTCAGTGTTTGTGCTGGGATCTGTATGATCCTAGACATACTAGACATAAGTATTTCATGGCAAATTCCACAAAAACTTTGTTCTGAGGTGTTCCACCAGATGTGATGTTTCAGTTTCAAAAGAAATAAATATTCTTTTTGAAATGTGGTAGTTACATATAAGGAACGTGAACAAAAAAAGTTTTAAATTTGTCTTTTTAGTTTTAGAAATGGACTTCATTTTGGACATCAGCTGTTCATATCCTGGACCTTGTAGTTTTTCTTTCTATTGATTACCCTGATATTGCCACCACAGTTAGGACTGTAAACAACACATGCATGAATTAACCAAATGGCTTTCAGACTTTGCATGCTGGAGACACACTAATTAGTAACTCGGTTCTCTGTATCTCAAGGATGCGTCATGTATCTGGCTGATACGAAGTAGCGCACTGGAGATATACATCTGTGCATACTGATTATCACTGAGGCAGATAATGACTGGTAAAGATAATTGTGTGTTTTGTTATAAGTGTCAGATGGGGCCAAGTGTGTTTAAGGTCAAGTGTCACAGCAGATTGACCGCAGTGTGGGGTCTGTTTCAGTGTGCAAGGTCAGAGAAGGTCAAGGTTAGTGTGTCAAGGACAGTGTCATACCAAGTCTGCAGTAAATGTTGTTTTGGTGGATAAAGTCAGTGAAAATTAGGTCAAGTGTGTGTTCAAGGACAGTGTTAGATCAGATTTACGGACTTGTGTATTCTGTGGATAAATGAAAAGAAGGTCAGGTGAGCATAAAAAAGTCTTTTGTGTGTAAGGTCAGGGTAATTTTGGTTGAATACTCAGTCCAGAAGATCAGTATCAGATGAGGTCTGGCCATGTATGGTCTGTATACGAAATATGCATAAAAACAGGTGTATTGTGTACGAAAGGTTTTTTTGCTGATCAGGTGTGTTCTGTGTATTATTATTGCAAGGAACACTAGGAAGAGTCAGGTAATGTGTATGTAGAGTGTAAGGTCAGATTAATCAAGTGTGTCCTGTACATGAAAATAGGTTGGGCAGGTCATGTACATTCTGTTTACTAGGTTAGGGAATGTGAAGTCAGGCGTGTTCTGTGTGTAAGATCCAGTAATGTCAGGTCAGACATGTTCTGCACGTCTTACATGCAGTGTGTCAGGTCAGATGTATTCTGCATTTAAAGTCCAATAATGTCAGGTCAGATGTGTCTGCGTTGGTCCAGTAATAACAGGTCAGGTGTGTTCTGCATGCAAGGTCCAGTGATGTCAGCTCGCATGTGTTCTACATGTGTAGTTGGGTGTAGTTAAAGAAGAGCTTTTGACAACTTTCCTGTCATTACAGACAAACCTTTACTTAGGCTTTTAAGACAGGATCAAGTGTTTTAAACAGCAGACACATTTATTATAAAGCCTTCTCTGTCTGTATTTACGTGACCTGCGATACTTGCATGCTGGAAACAAATGATATATTGACAGTGATCTTTAACAAACATGGAAATACTTTTTTGTAAAGTCCACACTCATACATGTGACTAAACATATAAATGTGTGTGTTTTATATACTAACAGAAACATATCACATGAAGTATGCATAAGCATGCACACACACACACACGCACACACACACACACACACACACACACACACACACACAGAAGCATGTACATATGCCTTGCTTGAACCATTCACTGGTTTTATTAGATGCATCAAGCAGTTCCAAAATCAGGTGTAAAGATTCTGTGTGTCCTGTAGGTGCATTTTCTGTCGGGTAATGATGGGCTGTTCTTCAGTGTGGCACCCCAGTGACTCCCCATGAACTTGAGGGGAGGAAGAAAAAGAATGATTATGATAACTTCCACCTTCTTCCCTGATAGGCATTTGTATGGGTTGATTACAAAAAGCATACCAGATAGTTTTCTGTACCAGGTTTTGTATGGGTTAATTAAAAACAAGAAAGAAAGAAAGGAGAAGAAAAAGTAATGATTATAGTAACTTTCACCTTCTTCCCTGGTAGTCTTCTGCATACCAGACAGTTATATGGGTTGATTGAAGAAAAAAAAAAAAGAAAAACAGGACTGTACTATACAAATATTTCAAATTTATGAATATATTGTTATTTGGTATTAGTTCATTGAAGTATGAAATTTCAGTGGGTAGTATGAAATTTCAGTGGGTCATTCCACTTGTTATATATCTCTGTCATTAACACTTTATATTATATTTGCTTCTAGAAAGATGAAAACAATCGGCAAAAAGAAGGCTAGATAATTCATGAAATTGTCCCTAGAAAAATACCCTTTGTGAATTGAAATGTTCATCAGGTAGAGGTTTCAGTTAATAAAATGTATGATCTACAAGAAATTACAATCTTAAGGTGAAAAATGAGATTAAAGCAATCAAGTTGAGGGGTGGTGAGGTAAGGGGAGGGGAGCGGGGGTTTTTCCTACGATCTACTGTCAGGCCTGCCTGTGTATGGTAACACTGCCAGGGAAAAGAAGAGAAAGGCCATGTTGTCTGTCCTGCATCAAAAACCATAGAAAAGTTTTTTTCAGAGAAAGACCCTGTTGTCCATTCTGCATCAAAACCCTGAAAGGCTTTTTCAGTCCATCCTGTCGTCCATCCTGCATCAAAAACCATAGAAAGGCTTTTTCAGAGAAAGATCCTGTCGTCCATCCTGCATCAAAAACCGCAGAAAGGCTTTTTCAGAGAAAGATCCTGTCGTCCATCCTGCATCAAAAACCATAGAAAGGCTTTTTCTTGTTCACTTTTAGATCAGCTAATGCTGGTTGTTCAGTGAGCTCAGAACTGTCACTCAAGCCATATCCACATCCTGCCCGTCACAATCTCCACATGTACCACTGGAAATACTAGCACTATCTGTCACTTTGACTGTCTTTCCCAGTGACCACATTTACTAATTTATCATCAGAATAATATCAGTGTGTGAATGCAATGCTTGGAGCAGCTAGTCAGTTTCTGTTTTTCTCATTTAAGGCTGTGCCACCTTTTTTCCAACTAGGTTACTCCAACTATACCATGCTGAAGCCTAAAATACCAATCAAAGCATCTTCAGGGTGAAGTGCCTATAATGATAATTAGCCAATCATCTAAAAGTGCAAGACAGAGGTCAAAGTCATTCAGCGGTACATGAATAATAAGATTCACATCTGATAAAAACAGGCCACTGGTTCAGAAAAAAAAATCACTTCTTGTTTGCACTCAGTCACTTCTGATTAACAGTTTTCATCCTGACAAACTGGGAAGAATGTCCGTTTTGAAAAGGACACAATGGCTGTTCAGTCTTTTTTCTTTACACTTCTGGAGCTGCCCTTTATGTGCCTGGCTTAGAGATCTAAATCAGTTAAGTAGTTTATAAACCCTGCTTTCAGGACTAGGAAAGAGGGACCAAATAAGAAAGAAGTAAAAGAGATCAGTACCTGGCAATAGTGGCAGAAATAATGAAGATGACCTAAACTCATAGGTAACACTGCTTCCATGCATATCCGCTGTGAGTAAGAGGGGTTTTTTTTTTCTCCAACTCTTTTTTTTTTTTCCATTGATTATGAAAAAATTATTGTTGGATTCTATTGAATCATAGAAATATTTCAGGCCTGTAGCAAACACCCTTGGTTGTTGCTGGTAGGATCAACCATGGCTTGCAGCCCATGCTGTTTCCAGAAGTCCAAGATCTCATACAGCACACAATAGTCTTTTGATGACCACTCACATACACATGCCTGCACACCACAATCACTGTTGTATGAACTGTGGAGACAGAAGCCTGAGAAAAAATGATGTCGCTATGTATAGTGTTTGTTTTGTAGTAAAGTAACTTCACAAAATAGGAATGATGGGTGTAATTTTTTGCTACTATTTTGTATCTTGCTGTTGTTAATTGTTCTTTGTTGAATGCTTTTTAGTCAGTTACATGACAGTTTGAATTTTCCTCTCATCATTTTACCTTCAGCATAACTTAGTCTTCTTTAACATGTGCATTACAATGGAGTGGACATTGGGTTTGTCGTTTTCTTGGAATCATGGTTTCATGAAGTCTTCCATTTGTGGATATGGGGCAAAATTGGTTAATGTGTATGATGTAGTGTTTATTTTCATTTTGTTTTGATATGGCTATATATTTATTTCATGCTTAAAAACTGTGTGTTCCATGCTGTGTGATGATGTCTGACTATAGGGAGAGAGGACTGGCTGAAGAGGATGCGAGGGATGCTTATTGAATTGGAGACTGGAAGATAGACCTCAGGTCTTCAGTGAAAAAATCTCTCTTCGTACATTTGAGTTAGTGGTCAGCATAGCATGGTTATGTAGTTTAAATCATTTTATTAATGTTCATAAAGCGAAGGGTATGACATTCCACATTTTAATGAATGTTTACAGTAATCTTGAAAGATTTTGAATTACTTTGACCTATATCAAGGTCATTGTCAGTTAAGTTATAACTTGTGGAGATGTGGTTGTTGTTTTTTCCCCAGTTGTTTTTGTTTGTATTCTTCTGTTTTTAAATAGATCTTTCATATTCAGTCTCTTGGCTTAGAACTACTTAAGTGGTATGATATCTGTAAAATTAACATTCAGTGTTTTGTGTAAGTCTGATCATTGATCAAGGTTGTGTTAGCTGATTTCAAATTTTTGAATTGGTTACAGGCAATGGGAAGTGTCTTCTCATGGGTATAATACAATTTTGAGAATTGAAAACTTTTTTTTTTTTTCTTAAACTCATGAAAACATAAACTGACTGAAGACAAAAAAAAAGAAGATCTGATGAGAAAAAAAAAAGAAAAATGTAAACTGACTTATGAAAACATTTCTTTTCATAACTCATGAAAACATAAACTGACAGAAGAAAAAAAGTAGATGAAAGGTTTCCTTGAAAATGTTAGCTGACTGAAACACATACACACAAAAAAAGGAAATTGTAAAAACAAACCTGGTGTGAGTGTGTGGTCTGGTGCTGGTTGATGTCATGAACTGTTATTAGATTAATGAATCCCTGAATATCAGGTGTGCTTGGGAGATCTCCATTTCTCTCTATTCAAGGATGGAACCATGCCGTGAAATCATGATCAGGACAGGATAAATGTGTCCTTCTTTTCTTGTTGTTGAATATTTCTTTATTTATGGTGCATGTGTACATATGTATTCATGTATATACATGTTGGTAAAGGTTGTGATGGGGAACCAACCATTTTCGTCTGCCTGTGTGTGCCTGTGAGTGTGTGTGCCTGTGGGGAGAGTGGCGGGTGTGTGTCTGGGACAGGTCTGGGGTTGGGGGACAGGTCTGAGGGTGTATGTCTGGTTATCCAGTGACAGTGTCTGAGGGTGTATGTCTGGGTGTGACAGTGTCTGGGGTATGTCCCAGTGACAGTGTCTGAGGGTGGAGTGTATGTCTGGTTATCCAGTGACAGTGTCTGAGGGTGAGGGTGTATGTCTGGTTATCCAGTGACAGTGTCTGAGGGTGTATGTCTGGTTATCCAGTGACAGTGTGAGGGTGTATGTGGTTATCCAGTGACAGTGTCTGAGGGTGTATGTCTGGTTATCCAGTGACAGTGTCTGAGGGTGTATGTCTGGTTATCCAGTGACAGTGTCTGAGGTGTATGTCTGGTTATCCAGTGACAGTGTCTGAGGGTGTATGTCTGGTTATCCAGTGACAGTGTCTGAGGGTGTATGTCTGGTTATCCAGAAACAATGTCAGGGTGTCAGATGTCTTTTCAGTGCAATTAGGGTGTCCTGGTTATCCAGAGACAGTTTTGAAACAGTCAGATGGCTTTCAGTGCATTTAGGGGACATTTTGAATTTCAACACATTCTTGGACTGATTTCAACATTATTTGCATCAATGAGAGTAAAGTGTTGAAATATAATGACATGATTTAAACTTGATCCTGGTTCAAAGGTAGTTCATTAAAGAAAAATCTATTTGTGTGTGTGTTTGCACTCATGATTTTCCAATGGAACCTGTGGTTACAGCTTACAAAGGTCATCAAACCAGAGCATTAGTTGAGTGGCCAAGCCCAACGTGATGGTGATGGCAGCACTATTGTGTCTGACCAAAGTATCAGCAGTGACTGTCGCCCCTGAACAGCCCCCCCCCCCCCCCCCCCCCCCCCCCCCCCCCCGAGTGGTAATGCACAGGGCATGATGACACCACGCTTTACACAGGGCTTCAACTTCTAGCGCTGCATGTTCTGATTACCTGCCATGCTTTAGAGTAAACCAGTGGCTATCATTAATTGCGATTCTTTTTTTCCCTTCTTTATCCCCCTCCCTCATTTAGATATCCTTTCATATCAGTCAGACCCAATCTGCCTTGTTTCCGTTTTCCTGTGTGTTGTGTTCAACAATGATGAAGATTAAAAGGCATCAGTCAGTCTTCAGTTAATGTGGATTCCTGTTTGTTCACTTCTTTAGAGGCTGTTGCTGTATGCATCGGTTTAAGAGATAAGGGTAAGCTTGGAACTTCCCTTTTCCCTTTTCTATTTCTTTTTGAGGATGTTGTCTCCTTTGGTTTGTGTACCTACTGTCTGCATGTGTGCCAGGCCAGCTAGTGCCATGAACAGCATTGGCTTGTAGTTTGAACATGCATCTGTACTACTGTTCCAAAGGCAGATTGTGGTTTGCCTCCATTATCAAATAAGTCATGAATATAGCAGTATCAGCATTGCCTGCAAACTGATAGATGAAGGTTCAAATGCAGCCAGAGAAAGTATGAATTTATGTCAAAATGTTTGCGTGTACAACAGTCTGATATGTGTGTATGAATTTGATGATAGACTCCCATCACTTTGTTTTTGTATTTAAATCTTTATCATGAAATTCATCCATAAGGTGGTTGTATCGATTTTCATTCTGGTTTTACTCTTCTTTTGCATGTGTGGGGGATAGATAATATACATCAACTCCCCTGTGATCCAGATTCTGCCTCCCTCTCACTGAAGGAGCAAAAGAAACGGGTCCAGTCAAGAAAAAAATATATGCATTTCAAATTTGCATCCACAGATTTTAGAACTACACCACACTTCTGTCACATGTCTTTCTCTTCTGTGAGTTCTGTCTGCAGAAATAAATCAATAGAAAAGAAAAACCTTGATTTCACCATATTATTTCCAATTCTGTCTAAAATGTCTTTTGTTCCTGAAAGTTTGCAATGTAAAAAAAAAACTAATCCAGTCTGCATAATGTGTTTTGTTCATCTGATCAAATGTAAAACAAAAAATCTCAATACATACTGGGGATATGTTGTAATTATTTAACATAAAGATTAAGTTCACCATATACAGGTGTATATCATAAACAGAAAACTTTGAAGATGAAAATATGGTTGGATTATTTAATCGACAGGCTTTTGGTTTTTATAGTTTAAACAAAGTTATTTTGACTGAAGCATTTTGTTGCAAAGTTGTTTGGACCTGCAGCAATATCAAGATAATATATTCACATTTTACCCAAGTTATTTGAACCTGGAGCATTATCATGATAATGCTGTCACGTTTTACCATTATTTGGACTTGAGCATTATCATGTCTGGAAAGATCTTATCCACAGTACTTTGATGGTGCCAGAACTTTCACAGCTTTGTATGCAGTCACACGTGTTTTTTGATACTTTCCATAGGCAATAAGACAGAGCTGAGCTAGGAGTTTTTTGTCCAATCATTACCAGAATGGACATTTGGGAAAGATTCACAAATGTGACCATGGAAACAAATACTCCCAGTCAAGTTATTGCGATGTGGAGTAGAAAATTGGAATGGGAGACATACATAGTCGAGTAAAAATTAGGAAACATTTTGGCTCCCATAGTGAAAGAATTACCGGCCAGCATCTCCGAGGTAAATGATGCTTTCAAAACCTGTACTTGTGGCTTAGGTATCACCTGTGCTTAGTCAATGGGTGCTGAAAGCAGCTTTAGCATGGAGTTAGGGGCATAAAATGGTTTCACTGAAAGGTTCCTTTTTTCTTTATATTGGGTATTTATATAGCGCCTATCCTCGGTCTCAGACCAAGCTCTAAGTGCTTTACAATAAACACTCTACCTCACTCACCCAACGGGCTGCCTACCCAGGTAGAGCCGGCCGAAGAGCAGCCTTCTGGCGCTCATTCAGTCGTTTCCCGTACCATGCAAATATCAGTCACTCATTTTCATTTTATCTCATTTACTCCTCCAGTTTCTCTCACATAGGATACATGCGTGTTTATACGTGTCCTCCATTTCACCGATACACGATGGCACACACTGCAAAGTCATTGCTGACACATACTAAGACAATATGCCGGGTCCATGTCACCAGCAACAATAATTCAGTAAGCAGTTGCTTTCCGCAAGGTTTTGCCATAGGATTACAAAAAAAAAAACTGGTGCGAGCGAGATATTGCAAGGCATTATGCAGAGTCTCTTTCCCATTCTTGAACAGTGAACAGCCACTGGCTTAGCCAGCCACAGCTATTTCAAGCACAGTATAGATATTCGAATTCAACCATCTCCAGGTTAAAACTTCCAATGACCCCTGCGTTTGATTTTCCATTCTTTGGGTGTGTTTGATGAAATATTTATTGGACCTTGAGCTGGTGCAGTGCAAATCAGAAATGATGACTTGCATGTTTGGAGGAGACACTGATACTGGTGAACTGAGGTCTGAGAAATGTAGTGGGTTCCCTGTACAAGTGTTATTTAGTTCCACTGTTGACTGCATTTGCAGGGTGACTTTGGTTTTAACCATGCGTAAAATTTTTCCATGTCTGTCATCTGGGTTTGTGATACAGATTTTTCTAATTCACTTCTCTGTTTTGGGGCTTTTGAAAAGTTTGGGAAGATGAAATTTTTACTTTGTATATAGGCATGTATGAGAATAAATTGAATATAATCGATTACACTAAATGTTCAGTTGAAACTGCTGACTTATCTCGTATACCTTCATATATGGGTATGATATAACTGCAGATGGTGGTCTTTGTTTAGTGCAAAAATACATTTGTAATACAGTGTATATGTAGCAGCTGAGATGTTTTGTTGCTTTACTATAACAGTTTTTATTTTGTGTAAAGGGGCAGGTGGCACGAATGGTGGATGGGAGATCAGAGGTCTCATGCCAGGTAGTCACCAAACTAGGTCCTAGACATCCCAGTGATCTGTACATTGTGGGGCTTGTATGGTTGGGTTTCTGTTAGCAAAAACGTATGCAAAAAATGTCCAGCCTATTTTAACCAAACTTGGTCAAAAGATGGAATGTGTGGGCCCTGGACGAGCCCCATAAGTTTGGTTCCAGTCTGTGCCGCAGATCTGAATCAAAC
The DNA here is from genome assembly GCA_016801955.1 of Conus betulinus. Classification (NCBI taxonomy): domain Eukaryota; kingdom Metazoa; phylum Mollusca; class Gastropoda; order Neogastropoda; family Conidae; genus Conus; species Conus betulinus. Next base: position 69,527 of record JADBJO010000042.1, on the reverse strand, counting down.
AGCTGATCCAGAATCATTCAGGAAAGTTATTTTAGCAGTCATTCTGCACATGATAAAGGTTGAACCAAAGCTGGAGGAAAGATGAAATGCAGCCCAAAGACTAACCCATTGAATGCTGGTCCAGATCAAACCACAGATCTAAGATCTGTTCCTATTATAGACAAGACACAATCAGTAAACACAAACTCTGTAACGTTACAATTCACACATTGATAACTATTTATAAACTTGGACAGCTCATGGAATAATTAAGCTTTGTATTGATATAAATGTTGACATTTCATATTTTCCATACCTTATTTATGAAAAAAAATTCTTAAGGTAAACAGGAAGTAATTTCCCCTTTTACTTCCCCTCACAGGAAAAAAAAAACTACTTTTCTATTTAACCCTAGAATTTAAAAAGGGTATATCCAAAATTTATTTAGTCTTAGTAGAGGTCTGTACTGCCTTGACTACCTTGCTAGTTCAGAAATGGTTGAGCAGTTAACAGGTGCTGTCAGACTACATTATCATGACAGTATGTCGAACAAAATGAGCTATACTAATTTCCTTGAAATCCAAAGAAACCTCTCAACAACAAGAACAGTATAAAACCATGTAATGCAAGTCTTCGTGGTTTTCAGCTTTGTTTCCATGTAAATGAGAAAAACGTTAACTTTGACGAGGGCTGACATCATCCCCAAACAATGTCCCTTCATGGTAATAAAGTGAATTCCTGGGGCAGTCCTGTGGGGATTGCTTACCAGTAGTTACGGTGGCATACAGGATTGCCTGTCATCTCTTACAAATGATTACCACCCATACTTTTTTTTTTTATCACAGCCAATTCCAACTGATTTTCACCATTGCTTTTCAAGTTCCATCAACAACAGCTGGGACAATTAATTCTGACCTTGATGCATTGTGTGATATTGTTACTTTGTATTGCTTGAGACTTTTGAGTTCTGACTATATGTTGCTTTCTTGGAGACACTCCATGTCTTTTTTTTTTTTTTTTTTTTTTTTTTGGGGGGGGGGGGGGGGGGGTTACAAGAAATCAAATTATGCTTTATATTGCTTCTATGTTGAGGTTGTGGGTAGTGGGAAAGAGGACGAGGGATTTGTTTATCTTCTATATTTATGTTGTATTAAATGTTTATGGATTGAAGAATGCTGACAACAAACGAGGAATGTCTTTTTTGTGTGTGTGATTTCTATCTTCAAATACTCATTTTGTCCAACCTAATATCATTTTTCTCCATTCTCTATCATGTTTTGCCTATTGCATACACAGGAAAACAGATTGAAAGAGCCCAGTCATCAACTCCACAAAAGATTTTGTATATTTGCATGCACCATTAAACAACAGCAGTTATTCTTGTTGAATTATTTTCTGGCCTTGGCAAAATTCTTCGACTAGAATCTGAAATTCCTTTAAGGGATAGACATCAATTTGATTGAAACAGTCACAGATACAATTCTGCAAACAACTTTTTTTTTTTTTTAATTGTTTCAGTGTTTGCGTATATTGGCATGTAAACGCACTTTTGGATGTGCTATTGAAAAAAAAAAGGAAAATTGAACAAATAAGAAATTGTGATAAGTGGAATCTGATTTTTCGGTGAAATGTATAATTATTATCTGTGCACGATTGTGTTTGTCAGTTCAATGGAAGAGAGCTAGTTTATCAAATCTGATCAGGTTTCACTTTTCACAGCGTGTCCTTTTATCATTGACCAGTGCTCCTTGTTACATGAGCCAGTGGAGTTGTACTATATTTTTGCTGCGTCCAAGTGGAGTAGCCTGACAGTGGCCCCGTGTGGGATGTGTAGTACAGCAAGGTTGGTCAATCAGTCATGATGAATGTTGGTACTTCACTGTGTGTAGAGCTGTTATGTCCCGTCACCTGCTCCACCACTTTTAGACACATTTTGGAATATTCATGTCTCTTTTTTACTTCTCTTTTTCCCCCAGTTCATCTGGCATATGATGTTTTGGGGGGTTTTGTTGTTGTTGTCAGTTCATTTCATCTGTATAACAGTATGCAGGATTTTCATTAAAGCTGTTTAAAAGAAAAAAAAGTGTCAGTGAGTGACATAAATGTGTACATTTGTGCAATTATGTGATTGCATTTTGTGTGGGTGATTATAATACAAAAACTGAACACTCACATGCAATTTCTGTCTTAATGCAGATAAAGAGCAGAAGAACATGACCCAGTGTCATAGTCCCCAAACATGCTTTGTCAGCTGGCATTATAAAACACCACATCAGACTGAGATCTATCGTGGGTTGGAGAAGTCTTTGTACATGCAAACAAAAAAGACAATGAAAATAAAACCTATTTGTTCTAATTTGTTTATAAAACTGTGTTCCCTAAAAGAATGTGTATGCTGGGACTATTGTTCTCACAGATATACAGCTAGTGTGACAAGCATGTCTCCTTTCTTCACCCTTCACCACCTTTCGAAGTATGACAGTCTTGATTACTATGGCGCAGAGAATGTTCCTGTGCCCACAGAATCATAGCTGGACTTTGGGGCATGCTTTCACTGGACTGCTAATGTTTGCTGTCACTGCAGCGTTGAAACAAGGCTTGTTGGTTTCTTCTGCATGTAATCATTGTAAGTTGCCATCGTTATTGATGCTCCTCTCCTGTGTGTGGAAGAGAAAATGAAGAGAACTACATACAGAGCCTCATGAAACACACAACAGAGGAGCTGGGTTTGAAATGGGACCAGAAATAACAATTTACTGAAAAAAGAAAGTGAACCATTTAAGCCCAAAACATCCTGCTGAACTAAGATCCAAGAGTGGAAACCTGAGGATAGTCACAAGCATTTAGCCTTCACTGATTTGTGCTTCTTCATCGGTCTAACAGACCCATACCTGTTAAATACACAGTTCAACAGCATGCCCAATTCATGTTTTGTGGGCATCACAGACCTAAGCCTGTTAAAGAAGCAGTTCAGCTACATGCCCCTAACTGTATTTTGTGGGTCTCATAAACCCATAATCATTCTTGAGGAAGCTCAGCTTAGTGATCCTGTATTTTATATCATGGATCTCTTATGGGTTTTTTTTTTTTTGTTACCAATCTTCTTTCTTTTAATGTAAGTTTCTGCTGATCATTTTCACAATTTACAAAAGAAGCAGTTCAGCTACATGCCCCTAAAGCATGCCCCAATTCATGTTTTGTGGGCATCACAGACCTAAGCCTGTTAAAGAAGCAGTTCAGCTACATGCCCCTAACTGTATTTTGTGGTCTCACAAACCCATAATCATTCTTGAGGAAGCTCAGCTTAGTGATCCTGTATTTTATATCATGGATCTCTTATGGGTTTTTGTCTTCTTTCTTTTAATGTAAGTTTCTGCTGATCATTTTCACAATTTACAAATAATATTTCTTTTGATCAAAACTTCTCTTCTTCCACTGTCATTTAATTAAATGAGCAGCCATAAAAGAGTTCAGATACTAATCACTGTGTATATACTCTGCAGTTTAAAAAAGAAAAGACAAAGTGAAAACAAAACTACTGAAGTACTCCATTAAAAAAAAATATATAAACAAACGTTTAATAGTCTTCAGGACTTTAGTTACTTTCCATTACAAGGATATTTGGGCTTGTGTTATTCTTCTAACTCGATTTCTCACCTTTATTTCGTCCCTCTGTATACAAATCAATGATGTATGTGCTGGTCTGAGCTCAGCCATACTTTAAATCCAAGCAAGCGGTGTCTGACTCATGACTAACACTCCTTCACCTATACCGTAAGGCAAATTCCAAGGACAGTCTGTGCTCTGGGCTAACGTAATTGCAACATTCAAAATACAGTACTGCATCTTCCTCTGCTCTCTCCACCCTCAAAAGTCACAGCAATACTTTGCAGTTCATTGGAAGTTCCAAGCGCAGCAGGTGATGGAAGTCACAGTCGGATCAGGAGTGCTAGGTCTGGGTGCTTTTTGGTCTCTTCACTTGTGGACACACAGTCCCTTGTTCCTTATAGGCCTGCTTTTACAACATATTTTTGGTTTAAATGGTGGTAGTGGCTTGCCCTCTTTTTTTTTTTTTTTTAACAAATGCAAGCCTTGTAGTAAAGTTACTGACAATGAAAATGTTGACATAAGGCTGTCACAGGCATGGATGAGGAGGGGAAATCAACACTGAGATCATCACAAGAACAGGACAGGGCTCCATTATTTGAGGTTCTTTTGCATAGTGATCAATAAGGATTTCCATCCAAATCAGAGACTATGACAGATTTTTAATGACTCTTTCATGATATATTCTTTCTTTCGCGTTCCTGGCCATGCTATATCCTCAATCCGATTAGTAAGGCAAAGTCCACAGTCCACCACAGAGACCCCACCGGTCCCCACAGCTTCTCCTGGACCTCAACTGGACTGGGCCACATCTGGCGACTCTAGGATAGAAAGGAGGGGCAGGAATGTAAGATGAGGGCACTGGTCAGTGTGAGAGAGTTTTAGACATGAGAGGTGGGAGAGGAGCTGGCAGTGTCCTGTTCGCAGCCTGAAGATGGCAACTTGAGCTGCTCTGTCGAGCTGGTGGATGCTGTCCTCCTCTTCAGTTCCAATGTCCAGATGTTGGTGCCATGCTTGTCTAAAGTTGTTCCTGAGGATGGTTTTAACTTCATAGTAGGACATTGGATGCCCTGCTGCCGATCTTGGACAGACGGTCTGCCTCCTCATTCCCTCCAATGCCACAGTGAGAAGGGATCCTCTGTAGGACTATAGTAGTTCTCTGCTGGAGGAAAATTGCTCCCCTCCTGGTGTCTGGAGACTCTTCAGGATGGATTCACAGTCTTCAGGAAGACTGTGTTGTTGGGGACCCTGTTTTTCTCGTTAAGGGTCTGGGCAGCAAGGAGTAGGGCACAGGCTTCAGCTCAGTAGTTTGTGGAATATGTGCCTGTGGCCAGACTTCCTGAAGGATCTGCCATCTGGGAACTTGATGAAAACTCCAGCTCCACCATTTTTCACAGCCTCTTCTGCTGACCCATCTGTGTATGCTCTAGCCCAGGTGGTAGATGCGTAAGAGGTGTTTTAGGGTCTGCCGTATGATGTGCTTTGGCTGTTACATACAGGATACTAAAGGTGATAGGTGTGATTGTCCACCTGCCAGTCATTCCAGTCCTGCAGAATCACAATTGGTTGATTGAAATCCGTGAGGTTCTTCTCTAGAGCCTTTATGAGGTGGTGTGGGCTCTGTCGCTTTCAATCTGTTCTTTGTGGAAGCCTTAAACTTGGAATGTAGGGGGTGGGAAGGTTGTCTTTTCTCATTTTGCCGCAAGAGTTTTCCTTCTTGTCTCTTCTCTTGGGAGATAATGCCTGTTGTCTTTTCCATGGTTGGTATTGGAGTACTTTTCATGCCTCCTGTCAAGAGTCTGAGGCCGGCATTCTGTACCTTTTTCAGGTTGTCCAGGTTGGTCTCTGCAGCAGTTGACCAGGCATTGGAGGTATACCCCATATGGGGTCTGACAATTGCAGTGTACACTTGCTTTAGGACTTTCATACTGGCTCCCCAATTCGTTCCCGCAAGTTTCTTCATCAGGGCCATTTTCTTGAGGCTTCTGCTATGCATAGTGCCGATTTGCAGGGACCAGGTTAGTTTTCGGTCCAGTTTCATTCCAAGATACATCGGGGAGTCCTGCTGGGAAATTTCTTGCCCGCTGATGCATAGGGTGAACTCTTCCCTCTTGGGCGAGAGGGAGAAGCAGGTGGCTTCAGTGTTACTGTTGGTCCTGTTGATGGTGACAAGCCACTCTCTTGCCCAGTCTGAGATGTGGTTCAGGGAGGGCTACCTACGTCCTGATACTTGCAGCGCTGACTGCTCTGCTTTTGTCCCAGACAGCAAGGTCATCTGCATGCAGTGCCCTGGGAATACGGGAGGACATCCGGTCAGTCATATCATAAATGGAGATGGTAAACAGGATCGGCAATATGACCCCTCCCTGGGGTATACCCTCTCTGATCTTTACTGGAAGACTGGTGTTACCTTCCAGCTTGACTTAAGCTGTCCTGTCGAAGAAGTAGCTCCGGATCAAGGCATACGTCCTTCCACATACTTTCTTTTGGAGCAGCCTGAAGAGGAGACCTTCCTTCCAGACCTTGTCAAACGCCTTCATAAGGTCAACAAAGATGCAAATGTCCTCATCTTCTGTTGGAACTGGAAGCCGTCCTCGATGTCTTGTGTGAGCAAGGTGATCTGGTCCTCAGTTCCTCCTGTTCTTTCTGAAGCCTGACTGTGTAGGTGTGAGGAGCCCGTTCTTTTCTAGATGGTACTGGAGCTGTTGGTTGATGATACGCTCGATCTAGCGGCTGTAAGTTCATCATGGACAGTCTGTAGTTGGTCGCCCCAATAAGAATTATAATCTTTCCTTCGGCCTCTTGGGATACTCTACTCGGCAGCCTGGAGTACGCAGTTGGCCAGCTGCTTGACGTTGAAATTGATGTCCTTACTGTTGTCAATGCTACTTTCTCTACAGAGCTTGTCTGTTACATGTTGGAACTTTGACTGGTCTGCCTTCTTGTAATTCCAGCTGCTTCCTTCCTCTGGGGGCAGGTTGTTCTGTCAGGGTCAGTTTCAACAACAGGCAGATGGTCGCTGCAACCCAGCTGCGTGCACGCTTCCCTGTCGCAGACTTTCTGTGTTGTCTGTGGCAATTGCAAGGTCAGGGGTGCTGGTGGTTTTCCATGCACGTGAGAGGCAGGTGGGCCGGTCATCTGGCCTGTTGATAAGAATCAGGTTGTTCTCAATCATCCCAGTCTTTGACCTGTTCTCCTCTAGTATTTGGGTCAGGGTATCCCCAACTTGGGGAGTGGCTGTTGATGTCACCAATAATTAATAGGTTCTGATTGGTCAGTGGAAGAGTGTGTAGTTGCAAGTCTTTGCCATGCGGGCAGTAGCAGCTGATGACTGTCACTTCTCTTCCCTGGATAACTGCTTTGATGGCAAGAAATTTGCTGTCACTCTGTGATTTCCCTAATCATGATGTATTCAAGTATCAACCAGGCCTAGGAGATACTCCATTGATCAGCAAATTTGAGCCACTCTTCCAGAAATGTGTCCTTTTATGGTTTTCTCTCAGGGCTCACAAGCCACCGTGAGGATGAAAAGGTTGTTCAAAACTCTAATAATCAGCACAGTTTCAGTTCAGAGGGTAGAACAAAGGTTAAACTGAAAATGAGACATCATTTTTCTTCACATGGTCAAGTAGCAGAATATCAACCTTCTCCAACAGCTTTGAGAGAAAGGGCAAATTCAGGACACAGTTCCTTTATTAATTAGGATCCACTGTGGATGATCAGTCATAACAGAGGTTTCAGACAGAAAGGAGCTGCAGATAGGGAAACCCTGTGTCATTTCATCAATTTTTCATTTGTGCTAATATTGTAGTTACAATAATTTGAGAGGGTACATTCATTAAAAGGAATCAAGATTAATGATGTTAAACAATAATAGCTAAATTCATTTACGTCACCAACTATTAAATGATGGAGACAAAATATTTTTTTAAATCTGTCCATATTCTTAACATATTTGGCAAATTTCCAGGTTTATTAGTGAGAGCACTGACAAAACACAAGCAAATACAGTTAGAGAGTCTAAAAAAGGCCAAAGAAAATATATTGCCCAAATCTTAAAACGATATGAAATTGCCCAAAATTAAACACAAGGATAGATCTTGTTGCAAAGTGAGGCAACTGCAGAAATCTAAACAAATTTTAAAGTATTTTTAAGGACTGTGCTGAATGACAGCGACAAACAAATCACAAGACCAGACATGTTTCGACCTCTGAGGTCTTCTTCAGGCAAGATACACACAACAACACTCGGGACAACAAAAAAATGACAAGCAATCACTTAGCTCCATCAGCTTCGGCACAAAGATGGGCATTCAACGTTGTCCTGAGTGTTTGTGTATCTTGCCCGAAGAAGACCTAAGAGGCAAAAACGCGTTGTGTTTTGTCTTGTGATTTGTTTGTCTACATTATTTGGCCAAGTCCTTAAAATACTTTTAAAATTTGTTAAAATACAGGGAGTTTGATTTACCCCAGACCAAAAGGAATGTGATACCGTATATATTCATGTTTTCAGAAGTTGTAGCATTATTTCAAATATGGGCACAGAGATCCATCGCACCACAAAGGGAGTTGCCAATAAGCCAACACAAACAGCACTGTTGTGTGAAATCTGTAAACTGTGGGCAGTTTCCTTGGCCTGCTGCACCCAGTGAGAAGTCCTGAGCTGTGTGAAACACATCATGCAAAACAGCATGTGCTAGTGTATAATAGTGTGCAAACATATGTGCATCCCGCAACACTCTATTATCACTAAACACCACACTGTTCACAATAAACATGATTAAATAACTTGCTATGCTCTTTAGTGACCATTAAAGGTCAACATTCTCTCAACAACAACAAAAAAATTCTATCAAATGATGTATTTGATGTTTCCATTCCATGGTGTGACTTTGAAACCCAGTTTGTAATCTGCAGAACTGGTGACTTCCGAAGGTCAACTCTTTTATTCAAAATCTGAAAATCTGTCTTTTCAATCAACACCAATTCACCAACCCAATGCAGAGACCATGCTGAAGTAGCACAGCCTGGACACCTGGGGGCAATACTCACATCAAGATCTTAAAAAGTTAAAGGACTTTGGAGGGAAGAGAATCACCAGAGCTTCCAACCTGCGGCACATGCTTGAAGTCCTCGCCTCTGTCCCCATGCTTGAGTCCTTGCCTCTGTCCCCATCTTCCACAGCCGTTGATGACATTACACCAGTCCCTTGTACTTACATCCATCCCCAGTGGCAACCAAAACAGAGAAGACTAGAGACAGACATGTTTAATATTGACAGACATGTATAACTCGGGATGAGATAGTAGGAAATAGTGATTGACCGTCAATCTGTCAACTGAGTAAACAAAAGCATTGTTTATTTGGATTTTTCTTTTTCACTGGTCATCATCTTACCCAGTATAAAGTTGTGTGGTGAAGAACTCTTAAAGCCTCGTTTCCATATGTCTACATTTAATTTACATGACCTGCAGATGTTTATGGCTCACAAGGAATTCATTTTCCTCGCAAGTGGTGAGAGATGGGACCAGTGGTTCATGCAAAAATTTTGGTATTTTGGTTGTTGAAGTTTTGTGTATTTTGTTTTCCCTTTGCTTTTTTGTATGGTGTCCTGGTTTCCCCTTTATATTCACCTAGCAGCACTCCTATATTTGGCAGATAATGGTCGTTATTGTGTCAGATATTTTTTGTTCCATAAATTAACAAAAATTCAACAAATGCATTGATTTCTGTTTGTTTTTCAACATGGGGGCAATACTCACATCAAGATCTTAAAAAGTTAAAGGACTTTGGAGGGAAGAGAATCACCAGAGCTTCCAACCTGCGGCACATGCTTGAAGTCCTCGCCTCTGTCCCCATGCTTGAAGTCCTTGCCTCTGTCCCCATCTTCCACAGCCGTTGATGACATTACACCAGTCCCTTGTACTTACATCCATCCCCAGTGGCAACCAAAACAGAGAAGACTAGAGACAGACATGTTTAATATTGACAGACATGTATAACTCGGGATGAGATAGTAGGAAATAGTGATTGACCGTCAATCTGTCAACTGAGTAAACAAAAGCATTGTTATTTGGATTTTTCTTTTTTTCACTGGTCATCATCTTACCCAGTATAAAGTTGTGTGGTGAAGAACTCTTAAAGCCTCGTTTCCATATGTCTACATTTAATTTACATGACCTGCAGATGTTTATGGCTCACAAGGAATTAATTTTCCTCGCAAGTGGTGAGAGATGGGACCAGTGGTTCAAATGCAAATTTGGTATTTTGGTTGTTGAAGTTTTGTGTATTTTGTTTTCCCTTTGCTTTTTTGTATGGTGTCCTGGTTTCCCCTTTATATTCACCTAGCAGCACTCCTATATTTGGCAGATAATGGTCGTTATTGTGTCAGATATTTTTTGTTCCATAAATTAACAATGACAACATAATGCATTGATTTCTTTTTGTTTTTCAAATTTTTGGACTTCTCACCATCTATTCATATTTTCATGGTTTTTTTTTTTTCTTGCTGTCCCTTCATCTCAGTGACACTGCATCCACACCACTCAATGAGACCCCTTGTCCACAGTCACAGCCTGGCCCATCCTGCCACAGCTCTGGCACTCCACAGGGAGCTAGCAATATCAAGTCATCATGAGGCAACCTATCAGAAGAGACGCTGCACTGCTACCTGGTCACTTCAGTGGTGTTCAGTGGTGCCTGTTCTGATCCAGCACAGGACATCACCTACTAAGCCCTTGAATGACAACAATAACTGTTTAGTCGTGAGCCAGCAAGGGTGAGCTCTCCCTCCAGTGGGTGCCACCATGTCTGTCTGACAACAGTCGTCGCTGATTTGTCGATACTAGTTACCCTAACAGAATCAAGCCAAGGTCATAGACATGGAGGGGCAATCGAAACTGAGTTCACCATAAGACCAGGGTGTGAAGAGCCACAAAAGTCGAGACTTTTTTTTTAATGCTGATCAATGAGGAGAAGGATGTTGAAGACGATGCTATCAATTTCCGTACTGGTCTGAGACTGCATGACAGGGTACTTTAGAATTACTTTCATAATATATCCTGTGTCAACCAGGCCTGTGAGATACAGAATCCTGTAATGTTGATCAAGAACGTGAGCAGTTTTCTCAGAGATGCATCTATTAAGTGGATGGAACTCAACTGTGTGTTCCTGGCCTTCCCAACTGTGTCTGTAGCAAACTCAACCCTGGCTATGAGCCAGTCAGAGACAGAAAGCCCTCACCAATAAATGGCTATGATGGGAATGGAACACATGACCTCTCAACCGGGAGTCCATGATGCTAACCACTTCAATCCAGCAGCTAGTTACATGCTTTTTTCTGTTGTCATCTCAGAACATTTTTGCATCATACTTTTTTTTCTTTTCTTATTAAATCAAATCCATCCTCGAATGAAAATTATTCTTGACTGCTATTCTTCTTTTTCACAAATAAAAACTTCCTTTGGGAGTGTTCTGAAGATTTTTCATAGAAAGAAAAGAACAGAAATCATCAACATTTCAGTCGTAGGCTGTCTTTGGGACTGATGACATCAAATGAAATAAATATGTAAAGATAATGGCATGTGTGTATATATATATATATATATATCTGAACAGACAAAAACATGTTTAAAAGAGTATGTGTGTGTCTCTGTGTGTGTCTGTGTCTCTGTGTGTGTGTGTGGTGTGTGTGTCTGTGTGTGTGTGGAGTGTGTGTGGTGTGTGTGTCTGTGTGTGTGTGGAGTGTGTGTGTGTGTGTGTGTGTGTGTGTGTGTAATGGGGAGAAAAAAAAAAGGAGAGGCAGATAGTGGGAAAGGCAAACAGAAATAGAATAAAGAATGGGAGAGAATGATAGAGGAGGAGTCTATCCTTTATCACTTCTCCTCTATCAGTATCACTCTCTCCCTTTCTTTTTCTTTATTTCTGAGTACCTTTTCCCTCTATCTGCCTCGCCTTTTTCGCTCCCCATCACACACACACCCACATGCACGCACATGCGCGCGCACACGCATACACATACACTCCTTTACACACATATTCATCTGTTCATGTATATGTTTCATTCATCATTTATCCATACATATTTATTTGTCTTTCATTTGATGTCATCAGTCGATTGTCTACAACTGAAATGTCAATGATTTCTGTTCGTTTGTGTCTATGAGAAGTCTCCAGACCATCCTCAAATGATGATCTATGACAAAGAAGACAGAGTATTACACATATATCTACATTCAACAAAAGATGAGACATGTTCCATTTCTTAAGACAGCAGTAACAAAATATCCATTTCCCTTATGAAACACACATGAAAAAAAATCTTGAAAAATTTCATGTAGGCTAGTTAGAGATATCATTAATGGTTGGCTGGGACTCAGTCGCACAGAAATGGAGTTGCTATATTGTTTGTAAATACTTCTGAAAATAGGCTACATGGTCTTATAAGAGATCCCAATGGCTCTTATTCTCATGGATATAGAATTTTTGAATGACATCGGTAAAAACTGGCCAACTAAAATGGAGCAAGCAATAGTGGTAACCCTGACTTCTGTTATGTCGTTGCAGTCATACTAAAACTAGCAAAAGGACTGGAAAGGAATTTGCCATTATTGGCGACAACTGGAACTATATCTTAATACGAAATTTGATGCATGTCATCATACAAATGTTGTTCGTTACCTGAGGACTCCAAACAAAATAAAGAAAATTACTAGCTTTGATCTCAATGATGTTTATATTCCCAAAAGTAAGGAATACTATAAAGAACTATACTCCCAAAAGTAAGGAATACTTGGTGTTGTTTACACAGCCAAGCAGGGATGATTTGACTACTTGCCAGATAAAACCTATGTCAAACAATGAGGATTTAATTCATGAAATCAAGAAGCAGTATGCTGTGCCGAACTATAATTTCAAAAACTTACAAAGGTCCCAGCAGATATTTTTTGAGACTCTTCTTATACTAATACATGGGAAACCAATATCTTAGTCCTCTACAAAAATTGACAAACACATGGCTAAAGAAGAGAAACTCTTGACAGATTTGACTGAATTTGAAAAAGAAAATGTTCAGAAGAATTCCATCCATGAAAGTGAACAAGTTCAAGAAATTTTGCTGGAACTTAAGAATAAAGAATTGGAAGACATGTCAGTTAGACTGAGAGTCGAAGATGGTTAAAACATTAGTAATTATTTCTGCAACCAGAAAAAGGCATTTTTGTTAATAAATCAACCATTTTCTTATGGACTTAATCGATCAGACAGCTACTTTAAAGGAAGTTCAGGACTTTAACCAGCAGTTGTACAGTAAGAGAAGTGGAGGAAATCGACACATACTGATATGGAGCATTCCCATACTGTCAGCCTATGAAGCAGGGACACTAGAGGAAAAGACAAAATATCAAACTTTCTGTTTTACAAGACATGAAGAATAATCAGAGTACCGATGGATTCCTAACAGAATTTCACAAATTTTTCCTCATCGATCTAGGTATGTTTGTGGTACACTCTGTAAATGTCGGTTTCGAGCTTTGAGAGCTCTCTGCAACTCAATACCATGGTGCTGTTACTTCAATACTTGTACACCCCCCCCCCCCCCCCCCCCCAAAGGAGAAATCAAAGTAATCTATTAAAAACTAGAGACCAATATCTTTGTCAAATGTCTCACATAAAGAGTAACTGCCAAGTATTGCCAAACCCTTAAAGTAATTCTTCCAGGTGTTATTCATGACTGTCAGAAGGGATTCATTACATGCTGATGTATTGGAGAAGAATTTCTGCATATTTCTATTCACTACAAAACAGCATAATTGAGATGTGTTACTTACATTTGTTACAATGGATTTTGAGAAAGCTTTGATAGCATTTACTGGGCTTTAATTGAAAAATCTTATTTTTTCCATTCTCCACCATCACTTAAATATGATTTCAACCTTTTCAACAAGAGTATTTCATTATGTTGAATTATTTAACAGTCAATACTCAGGTTAAATTGCGAAGAGGGACACAGGCAGGATGACCCTGTTTCTTTGTACTTTCACTTCACATGTGTTGAAGATGCTCAGAAAAAATAAGAATATAAAAGACATAACAATATTAGAACGACAAGAAATTTTATTATTGGTATCTGCAGATGATGTACCATGTTCCTGGACAGCTGAGAGGCCATTCATCTAGACAATCATGCATTTACACTCCTTTTCTAGAATATCTGGGCTTAGAAATAATAATGACAAAACAAAGAGAGTGTGGACAGAGAGCAGAAGGAACTGTGGAGTGAGTTTTTTTTGCACAAACTTTCATCAGATCCTGGCATCTTTCTCTTCTGATTCTAGAAACATATTTTTTCCCACCACAGTGGATGAAATTTGTCATTCAAATTATCCTAGTAAACTAAATTCCATTAAAGAACACTGGGCACCAGAGAAAAGAAAGAAAGATTATCCTGCCTGGAAAAATGGTCATTATTAAAGCATGTGACTTCCTAAACTGACCAGTCTTTTCTTAATTTAACCCCTTTCTGTGTTCAGTCACTGTTACAACTACAATTATTATCATCACATTATCACTGGAAGTGGTAGTATTCCTCCCTTATTATTCAAATATTTTCATTATCACCACCATCATCACTATCCTTACTATTGCTATCATTATCATCATCATCATTATTTTAATTTCATGGTTCCCTTCCCAACGGCCTCACTTTCATTCAACACTCATTTTGTGCCAAATATGAGAAGTGATTGTTTCTTATATTTTCTTAATTTTGTATTCCTATTTTCTTCATCATCATTTTTTTTTTTAATCCAAATCTTTAACAAATCATTACTATAATGACAGAAAGAATTGTTAGCCTGCACTTGTTTTCTCTCATTACTTTATTGCTCAGCATTAAGTGATTGATTGTTCTTCACTTTCATTGTCCTAAATGTTGTTTTGTTTAACCTGAAGAAGACCTGTGAGATTGAAATGCATTGTGTTTTATCCTGTAATCTGCTTGTCTAGTTTGTCCAGCAGAACTAGCAACTTTTCTTTCTAAAATTTTCAATCAAACAGGTTAACAAACAGCGGTTTGTGACCCACAGACTGGACAAGTATATATTAAAGTTTTTTAAAAAGCTGATAATCACATTCTAGCATAGAATCATTAAAACTTAGAAGAGAAACATGATCTGTTTTGTGCTTTACAGGAAGGGGCAAATATTCATCTAATTATACAGCCAACAGGTCTGGACAATTGCCAGCAAGTTCTCTGACTATAAACCCAAAAGATACCATCTACTCATTCCATGTTAAGTGCACACAACTTTAACCAATATGAAACGTGTTGCACATCTGGTAAAGAGTGAACAACATATATCTATCCACTAACACCAAAGATATGTACAGCTGGGGAAAAAACTTGTTTCCCCATTTTAGAAGTAATGAATTCATATATGAACTACCCAGTTTCACACAACTCTTGCAATCATTTTCCTGTGTAAAATGTTGCGTTTCATCCATCATCCTCACCCTCTGCCCAACCTCCTACCCTCCCCATCTCTCTCCCTTTCTCTCTCTCTCTCTCTTTTTTCTTCTAATTAGCAGCACTTCCAAAACTCAGTAGCGATATTTGGTGGAGTAGTCCTTGGTGAGACAACCAAACCACGTCCTTTCCTGGCACCCCGCGATACACTGTCTCCACAATGTCAATGAACTCCTGGCAGTCCTCCATGCACCAGTTGATTTTGTTGTTGTTACCTGTGCCCAAGTCAATCATAATGTGCTTGTTACGGTAGAAGAACATGACAGTACATGGGTCGTACAGTTCATACATCTTGTTGAAGTCAGGTACTTCTGTAATGTCCACCAGTAGCAAACAGCGAAGTTCTTCATTTTTTTCTGCACATTTGTACATGGTTTCATCCATCACCATGCAGGAAGGATCCCAGTCATGACCAAACCGATCACCACCACTCGATCTTCTTCCGCCAAAATGGCTTGGTCCACTTGCCAGCCATTGTGCAGATGCTGCAGCATGTAGGACATGTGACAAATCAAGCTGGTGGGTCTCCAAACCTGAAGGCAAAATAAGGTGAACTGTAGTGCTTTGTATACATTAGCATGTGTAAGTATTATCTGCAAGAGACTTTGAACAGGATCAATGTGAAGTTGCTTGAAGATGAACAGAAGTGAAAAAAAAATAATGATAAAGTAATAACCTGCATAACTTCCCCATCAAATCCAATGTTAGATACCCAACAAAAGGTACACTAACACTATGACAGACATGACAAATGTTTTCATGTGCTGTCATGTGTGTTTTGTCTAACGTCACCCACATTAATTTCTGAGTGTTCATGCTGAGGTCAAAATCATTTAACACCCAGACAGGGGCGGTCTATCTCTCTCTCAAACATCTTTGATGCCTTGCTGACAGTGGTCTAAACAGTCAGAAAATGACGCAGACAAAACTCAGTCAAAAGTCACCCAAAATAGTCACAAAAATGTATATGAAGTTTTGTTTGTCAGTTGTCAGTGCTTGTCTTGTGCTGGCCACTGAAGATAGGAATGAAATGACAAAAGCTAAGTTAACTACCTCTGAAATCAGCTAGTAAAGCTATTGTCAGTTGATCCCCCCCCCCCCCCCCCCCTCCCTTGCCCCCCCTGCCTAGTACAAAATAAAAATAAAAAAACAATTGATTAAAATATCAAGCCCCAAACTAAATGATGAACAAGCAAATTAATTAATGACAAATGTACGTAAATATGTTGAAAGATAAGCAAAAAGATACATTAATTTCAAACATGTTTTTTTTTATTTCATGATGACAAGTTGTATCATATTGTTTCTGACTATAATACAAATTCTTGCTTTGTATCACATCCTAACTTCTCAACGCAACAGACTTAGACTATAGAACTCTGAATGGAAAGCAAATACAAATGGCATAAGGAATTGCAAAGGTTAATGACAACAATCCTCGAGATTATTGAGAAAAAGATAATTTTTAAGGAAAAAACAAAATTCCAGTTAAAGGAAAAAAAACTGTTCATTCAATCTTAAAGATTTTGAAATCACTTTACGTATTTTGAGTAGGAAGATACAAATCATATTTAATGATTCTTATGCAACCCTAGACTAATTTCTTCACCTACACATCGATAATGGATATTTCAGTATAGCAATGACTGAAGTTGAAATTGAAAAAGTATTTAAAACTTTAGAAAAACGGCGAAGTTTGTGATAATAATTCTGTTCTAAATGAACAGCATTAAAAACAGCATTCCCTTGTTGACTGCATCTTGTTAATGGATGTTTTATACAGCAATCACAGATTAAATCAAAATAGTAATTGAAATCTTAAAAACAAAGCTTGCACAGCATTTCTTTCTTGACCGCATCTTATTGTAAAATAAGTTTTAAACACTGGTACGTACAGTGGGTTACAGGGCTAGCTGTGGCACTCTGCAAGGATGGTGACTAATATGCATGACTGCAGTAATTACAGAGGGATACTGCTGTTGTGTTGGTAAGCTGGTTCACATAAATCCTGAATAACAGGCATACTGATTTTGTAGAAAACATGGACTTCCTTCATTAAATCCAGCAGGGTTTAGACATTTGTGCATTCAATAAGTGATCATGCATTTGTCTTAAAACTTTAATTCATATGTCTGCAAAAACTGTAGCGTGCCTTACTGACTTAAAACAAAAAGCATTTGATTCTGTTTGAAGATACACTTTTAGTTTTAGGCATTAACTCACAAAGCAGGGTATTTCTGGTAAGATATTTCAAGCTGCGTGTGTGTGTGTGTGTGTG
Source organism: Conus betulinus (assembly GCA_016801955.1). Classification (NCBI taxonomy): domain Eukaryota; kingdom Metazoa; phylum Mollusca; class Gastropoda; order Neogastropoda; family Conidae; genus Conus; species Conus betulinus. The sequence goes on along the minus strand of JADBJO010000042.1, from coordinate 52,140 downwards.
TGTGTGTGTGGTGTGTGTGTGTGGTGTGTGTGTGTGTGTGTGTGTGTGAGAGAGAGAGACTAGAGAGAGAGAGAGATCTATCTTAGGAGATCAAAGTAAGAGTTGTTCTGCACAATTCTGCAGTCAGCACTAACATGACTGACAACTGCTTGGGTTATTAAACAAAATAGCTGACACACACCCACACACACACCCCCACACACACACGCAGTCACACACACACACAAATTATATGAAAGATTTGTACTATGACAGATTCTAATTTTTTGACAAATTTTTGTGGCACATTGGTTTGCATCGTGGAATGGCGAGAATGGACTGTTGGATGTTGGGAGTTTAGATCCCCATGAGAAAATTCATTTGAGGGATTTTTGGCTGCAGCTATCTCCTAAATGGGAGATAAGAAACACGACTCTAGTTTCATCTCCTCTAAATGAATGAAAGGTTGCAACTTTCTATGCTACCGTTAGGCTCAGGCAGACATCTGGCCAATAAAGAAAAATCACATATCCAGCCAGAGACATTTTGTGGTGTATGTGTGTGTGTGTGCGTGCGTGCGTGTGTGTGTGCGTGTGTGTGGTGTGTGTTTGTGTGTGTGTGTGTGTGTGTGTGTGTGTGTTGTGTGTGTGAGTGAGTGCAAGTGTGCGTGTGTGTGTGTATACATGCATGTGAGTGGTTGTGGTGTGTGTGTGTGTGTGTGTGTGTGTGTGTGTGTGTGTGTGTGTGTGTGTAAAACTTGTCTTGTTTTGTATTTCCTAATCTGAATGTTTGGTCATGTCAGTGAAAAGATGATGTTATCAAAGAAACATTGATTATGTTTAAATAAGTTGTAACTATGTAAGTGTGATTTCCAGGTCTCCACTCATTCTCCTTCTTGCTTTTTAATGAATACCAAATGTAAAACAAAATCTTTACACTTATATCTTTGCATTCTTTGACCAGCTGGATTGCCCATCTCTTAAATTGTTCAAATTTTATATAGATTTGTTCTTTTGGGAAGGGGGAACACTAGAAGATCTACAACTGCATATTGAACATGTACACAGACAAGCAGTTAAAATCAAAAACATATCTTCATCCAAATATCTAAGCATCTGCCTTACTGCACATTGAATACAGGGTCAAAGGACAATTCGAAGTTTGAAAAAAAAAACATAATATTGTGATCTTCTAAACACAAGATTTTTGTACTTCGAGAAACTCCGCAGCCCATTCCCTCATATTCCAACCTGTCATTCTTTTAAACTCAGAGCTCATAAAACCACACTCTGGAACATTCAAACAATATTCCATTTCATCAACCTATATTCCATTTCATTGACCAATCTTGTCTTTTGCTGAAGACCTAGCTGGTCAAAATGTTTCTGTTTTGTTATTTTAATTCCTTCTTTTGGCAGCTCAGTAGTTCCGTTTTTAATTCTATATAATAAAAAATTGAGATAGAAATAACACATTCAGCTTGAGGAAGTAGGGAACCATACAATTGCAATACCCGATATAGTGTTAAAGAGCTCTGACAGGCAAGGCATCATGAGTCACTCCTTACACTATGACTAATGACTTCTGCTACTACTGCAGCAGTACTGGAGTTAATTTGTGGAACAGTCGTTCTTCTCCGTCTTCTTCTGCTTGTTCGCACAACGCCAACTTTATGATTTTGATGCTTCTGCAGCACCATTGTCATCCACTACCTCTGGCATGATCGCCTTCTCTTCCAAAATCAGAACGTGCGTGCAACTGCAAGATTTTTTTATGCATCTGTTTTCTGTTACGTTTGAACGTGTGAGACTTCAGTGGAGCTGTCAAAGATCAATAAATGGATTTAAAATCAGTCAGATAAATGTTCCAAAGAGCTTTTTCAATAGCATCTGTGTACTTGTAAAACCAATAGCCTGAAAATCAGTACAATCCATTTGCAATGAATAACTTCACAACTGCTGAAGTAGACCCTGTATCTGCTCCAGAGCCGTAGAGACGTTGATCGTTTTTGTAACCTAACGATCAAGGTCTGGTCAGGTCAGGCAACTGGGCCTACAAGGCCTCGCGGCCTCATAGCGCGTTCCTTCTTTTGGTTAATTTAACAATTGCTGTAATGATATAAGCATCCCTTTTTGATGCACAAAACATTAAAGATACTTTAACTGAGCAATTTTAGTATCACTGTCTATGAGGTTTTTGAATTTGTTAGTATCTGAATCCAATTTAGTTTGTGCAGGAAGATCGTTCCAATGTTTGGTGACTCTGTTAGAGTAATTGTTTTTTCCTAATATTACTTAAACTGCTATACATGGTTAGCATTTTAAGATCACTGTGACGAGTTCTTATTTCGATAGACAATGCTTTTTCACAAATAATAACGCTTCTCAGACACCGAGTAAGACTTTTCTTCTTCTCCACTGAAGAGGCTTTCAACCTGAAGCCTTGATTCTATTGTTATTCCCAAAATAATGCAAAAGGGCCTACCTCTCACAGTATAGATCTGTATTCGGTCACAAATTTTGTACACAAACACTTCGAAAGCGCTGGGCACAACGGATAGCTCACGTTTAGCTTGCTCAGCCCCGAGAAGAGGAAACGTCTGTTCACCGAAAGAGATAGCACATTTTCACACCAAAACACTCAAAACAAAGTTAAAACTTGACTCCTCTTCCTCTCGTGTCCTACTGTCGCACTAGACAATTACTGGCATGTGAGGGCACTGTGGTGAGGGTTTGAGAATAAGTTTGCGCGACATGTGGAAAAAATGTGAGATATTTGATTTGCTGTTGAGCTCTACTTAGCACACACACTCTAGCTGAAAGTGCTGACGGAAGGGAACATAACAGACTTTTGGGACAGGGAGTTCCAGTCGCAAATAGTTCGTAGGAAGGAGTTGTTGCGGTTGTCAGTGCGACATGGAATGCGCTGATACTGCTGGTTGTGGTGGCAACACTCCTCGCACATGCAAGTCCACAGCATGGAGAGTCTTGAGGGCCGTCGGTGTTCCTCAAGTGATGGCCACTTCACGTGTTCAAAGATATTGTTTATGCCGGGGTACTTCTGTGTCTATTTAAGACATCCTGGCTGCTCTTCTCTGAATCTTTTAATGTTCTGGGAGAGTCTGGTGGTGCAGGGGTCCCAAACTGTGCTGGTGATATCATCAACAAAGAAGAAGAAATGGAGTGAACCAGAGCGTTAAACGTCAGTTTCTTTTATTTCGTCGGAGCCCCTCGTCTGGAGGCCCTGGGTTTTTGTTAGCCTCGGCACAGATATTGTCAGCGTGCCCCCCTCCCCCCAACCGTCATTTAAAAGTGGCAGTTGAACGTATTTTGCGGATGCCATGAAACTCCATGTCCATCATCCCACTCCATCCCCCTAAAACTCCATGTTCCCCCCCCCCCCCCCCCCCCCCCCCCTAATTTTCTAGTTTGATAGGGTCGTTGGTGGTGGCGACAAAGTGGTAGACTGCAGTGTCGTCAATGAAAAGTCTGGATGTCAGCCTTAATATAGACCAAGAAAAGAAAGACCGAAGCACAGACCTGGGGTACGCCAGAACTCACTCTAACACGGCCAGACTAGGAGCTTCGACCGCCTGATCGCTGTCTCTTAAGGAAGTGTGCAAACTAGTTGTTTGATGGCCTCCCCAGACGCCGTAGTAATCTATAGCCTGTGTGCTGGATGGCCTTGTCGAATTCTTTGGCACAGTCCAGAATGATGACATCTGTCAGAACACAATTTTCCATCACTGAAGAGATTTCTCTTCCATGAACTTGAATGTTTGAGTCCCTCGGGAGTGATGTTTCGGCGAAACTGTGTTACTATGCACCTCAAGGAGTAGGGAGCATGATAGCACCTACAAGGATCATGTGCTCAAGGACCTTCGATGGGACACTAGTGAATGAGACAGAGCCACTCACAAGGATCATGTGCTCAAGGACCCTCTCGATGGGACATTGGTTAGGAAGATAAGGATCCTTTACTCAATTTAAAGGGTCAAAATTATTCTATGATGCACTTATTGATAATGACACACAGCCAAAATGCCGCAAAAGAATGGGACCAAAAATTTAATGTTGAAAATGACTGGGATACACGCTTTTTATATATCTTCACAAGATGTCTAATGTAAAAATGAAGTGGTTTCACCTTAGACTAGTACACAGGTGTCTCGGGACAAATGTTATTCTTAAAAACATCGGTGTACTGAACAGTGAATTATGTATTTTTTTGACACGCCACAAAGGGACAGTGTCACTCATGTGTTCTGGCACTGTGGTGTTGTTAAAGATTTTTGGAGATCTTTGATGAATGCAATGAATGAAAAATGTCACAAATGTGTCAAATTACAAAGTACAGAACCACTGGCTATTCATGGTTCTGATAAAGATATAAGCATTGATCAGATCTTTCATTTCATTTTGATATCTGCTAAAGAAATACTGTAAATCAAATGGAAATATGCCTATTGTGCTAGCCCTTGTTGATAAGTTAAAAATAAGATACAATATTAAAGAGTAAATAGCGCGCAAAAAATTATGGTATTGAATGATTTTGTTGCCAAGTGGACTCCTTGTAAGACTTTGCTTTTAGTTGATGCAAAAAACACCGAATTCATATGTTTTTCATAAAATCATTTAGAAAATATTCGGTGGCTTACATGTGGCCAATATTTTTCACGCCCACGGTAGACATCTATTAGCCATTAGTCCTCTAATTATAGTATAATCCTATCTTCGTTTGCTTCTATCCGATGTAATTGAGTTGACCAGAATAAAATGTCTTTCTATATCTCCATATTTATTTGAATGTTATTTAACTTTTACCATTTTGCATAGTAGGTTAGCTGTTTTTAATTTACTTTTTTTTTTTCTTCTTCTACTTTTCCACTTATATTGTTGTAACTTATAATGAATACTGTTATATGTATTACTGGGTTTTTTTTTTTTTTTTTTTTTTGGGGGGGGGTTGTTTTTTTTTTGCTGTCCCAACCTCTGCGCCACCTCAGAGGCCCGTCCACAGCCACAGCCGGTCGGTCCCGCCGCAGCCCCGGCACCGGCAATCCACCCGGTGACCCCGACGGAACCAAACCAAGGCCACAGACGTGGAGAGGACATCGAAATTGAGGTCACCATGAGAGCAGGGCATGAAGGGCCACAGAACTTGAGACTTTTTTTTATGCTGATCGATGAGAATGAGGATGATTAAGATGATGCTACGGATTTCCATTTCGGTCTGAGACTACATGACAGGGCTGTACTCTACGCTTCCTTTCATAATATATCCTGGCGTCAACCAGGCCCGAGAGATACAGGCACCTGCAGTGTTGTCAGGAAATTTGAGCAACACTCTCAGAAACGCATCCATTAAGTGGATGAAACTCGACTGTGTGGTCCCAGTCTTCCCAACTGAGTCCGCAGCAAACTCAACTCTGGGTAGGAGCCGGTCGGGGCAGAAAAACCCACATGACTTCTGATGGGATTCGACCCACGACCTCGTGTGCTCAAGGACCTTCGACTGGACGCCGGTGAGGGAGACAGATCTGAAGTCACATGCTTTATAGTGTTCTCACTTTTCAAGACAGGAGTCACAATCGCCTGCTTCCAGTTCCTAAGGACTCGCCCGTTTAGGAGATGAGCGGTAGCCGGATGGTTGCGAGAATGGGGTCGACTTCATAATGTTAGAGGTAATGCCGTCTGGTCCAGCTGCTTTGGTGAGGTTCAGTTTTTCCACACTTCTGATGTCTATGTCATATCGTCCATGGATGGAAAGTCATCCCTTGATTTAGGCATTCTACATTTGGTCCCGAACTCATCCTCGGGGTAGCTGGTGCTCTTGCTGTCTGCTGTGTGATACTGGGTATTGAATATTTCGGCCTTCTGTTTCGGGTCTGTGACGAACCTTCCTCTGGATGAGCTGGAACTCTCCTTTGATTGTGCAACGTTTGTGCTTCATGTAAGTGCAGTAGCACTTTAGGCTTGGTCCTCTTCAAGGCTGGCAGGGTGTGAACAAGTTTTCACTGTACCGCCATCACTAATTCCATGTTCCATCATCCTTCATTTGCTAGTAGATCCTACCCCGTTTCCTCAATAGCTTACTTATTTCCAGGGTGATAAAGGGATGTGAGTCTTTGTGTCACGACATCTTGGGAGGGATGTGCCGAGACATAAGCTTACGGTCTTTGGGAATAGTCTTGAAGTTTTTTCCGCAGTTCTCCTGTTGAGAAGCTCTTCGAGAGCTGAGGGCTTGCTTCAGAGCCGTCGTCTCCTGTTTCATGGCCGCCCAGTTCGCTCTATCGTGGAGAGGAGGATGGGATCATGTGCGTTCCGCAGTGGGTCAGGTAATGCCTTGTTCTTGTAGTGTGCAATGCGGTGATCACATATGCCCAGGAGAGTGAGTTTGTAATGACTGAGTCATGGATATTGTTAGAGCGTGTGTTTCTGTACTACCTTGTCAAGGCTTGTATCATACATGGACAGCGTGGTGCCAGTACGGACTTGGAACTGCCCATCAGCCAGAAAGTTTTTTATATAATAAAGGCAGATGACCATGAAAGCCAAGTTTTTGAAGATCCATAAGAATTCTTAAATTTCCAAGGATATGCGCAATGTAAATACTCTTAATAACAATAATATCAGTAACAAAAAGAACTAGCGTATTAAAAAAAGAAAAGAAAAGAAAGAACACGAATTGTGGTGGGTGCAAGTCGATAGCGTTACGTAGCATTACCACTACCTTCATTTCGCTACGTGTCAATAGCGTGACGTGTCATTACTGCTTCGGTCAACAGCACTACTTTTATAGGTTTCAACAGCTTGAAGCAGGCTAGGTGTCAAGAGCGCTACGTCTCCATAGCGATACTAGAGTCCTGTCAAGACTAATAGTGTGATTTTCTGTCCGTGAGTGAATCTCTCTCTCTCTCTCTCTCTCTCTCTCTCTCTCTCTCTCTCTCTCTCTCTCTCTCTCTCTCTCTCTCTCTCCTCTCTCTCTCTCTCTCTCTCAAATGACTTTGCATCTCCCAGTCTGTGATCATCTCTTCTCATCACTAGGTAGGTCAGCCTACCGATATTAACTTTCCAGCGTTGTCATATATGTATTCTTTTGCATTTACTCTCTCTCCCTCTCTCTCTCTCTCTCTCTCCTCTCTCTCTCTTCTCTCTCTCTCTCTCTCTCTGTGTGTGTGTGTGTGTGTGTGTGTGTGTGTTGTGTGTGTGTGTGTGTGTGTGTGTGTGTGTGTGTGCTCGTAGTAATAAATAATCAAAAAGAAAAAAAAACGAGAAATGGGAAACAAATCTCATTGATTATATCATGAAAAATTATAAACAGATTGTCACTTTGACAATCATTTTTGTGGAGGAATGTGCGACAGCAGGTCTTCTCAGATGACTGTCGCCTGCAGACAGCTGTCTGGGGAGCATTGTTTCGTTTTGCTTGGTTTTGGTGTGTAACGTCTGTTTGTTAACAATTATTCTTGTTATCTGTGTGTTACGCTGTTATCTTGCATCCTATCTTTTTATGTTTATTTGTATTTGGGCTCGTTATTTCCAGTCTGTTTCAATTTCCTTTATTTAGGGTCAGCAGTTTCTACCCCATTGATTCATTAAAGAAACATAAACATCTAGTGGCTTTCTTCTGCGGTGTCATCAAGCCATTCACGACTTCACAATGGTCTGGGAAGTTCAGAAGCACGATGATAATTACAATGGGTCTGTGAAGTTCAAAGCACGAATGATAATTACAATGCTCTGGAATTTCAGAAAGCACGAATGATAATTACCGGATGGAGAACTTATTTGCAGATTTGCTCCTGGATCCTCAGGGGTAACATGATGACTTCTGGGGCGGATACCAATACACGAAAATCGTGTCGCGGTGTTTTCTTAGTCGGCGCAAAATCAACTCTCTGATGATTTAAGTAACGTAATTACGATAGGCTTAGGCTCTACTATTTCGAATATTTGTTCATTTATACAGCAGATCTAGGAACAAAAACCTACATTGATTTCCGAGGTGCAAAAGATGTTCCTATTTTCAAGCATGCTCTTCCCGCGATCCTAAGTGTGAACATTACTGATGACTATAAAAGTCATTTTTTTTCGACTCTCTCTCTCTCTCTCTCCTCAACCTCTCCTCATCCTCTCCCTCTCACACCATCTCCTCCTCTCTCTCATGTCTCTATCTCTCTCTCTCTCTACTCTCTCTCTCTGTGTGGGTGTGTGTGTGTGCTGTGTGAGAGAGAGACAGAGAGAGACAGAGAGAGCGCACACGCGTACGTGAATTTTTCATGAAAAAAAAAGAGCTTTGTACAGTCTTAGATGCAGCAAACAAAGACAATAGAGCACTCATGTTTTCTGTTCCAGCAAAGCATTCTCATTTATGAATTTGATTTTGACTAAGCAAACAATCAACTTACTGCCTGGCCACATGAAAGAGCAGAAGAGTTGACCCATCCTGAGGTGATGAGGGTAAACTGATGAGCATATTTGCCTCCGGTCGCATCGCCCGCAATGTTTGATGGCAGTGTTGAAATTTGAGTATGTCTTTTTGGCGTGCCCGTGTGTGAGTAGGCTCACTACTTTCTCGGGTGTGATAACTTCTCTTCGTGGCAGCTGTGAGTGATATATCCACACAGAGACCGTACTCACGCACACGCTCACTCAGCTCAGAGAAGAAGCCTACTCACACACACGCACACAGAGATGCATCACACAGAGAAGTGATTTACACACGCTCACGCAGAGAAGTACTCACACACCTCTCACACGAGCACACTCAGAAAGTACTCATACAAGCGTACACAGAGAAGTACTATCGCACAGTCAAAAGTTTCCTATACTGACGGACGTGCATCACAAAAAAACTCCCCCCTGCACACACACACATACGAGAAGTGCTGGGCTCACACAGCGTACACAGAGAAGTTTTTCTGTCTGTGCGCGTTTTTGAGTACTTCTGTGTGTGCTCGTGTGTGAGTACCTTCTCTGTGGCGCGTATGAGGTTCTTTGTGCGTGTGTTAGTAACCCGTGAATGACTTTGTACTACGCGCATGTGATGCACATGTAAATGTTTCTCTGTGTGTGCGTTGTGTTCACTTCTATGTAAGTTCAACATGGTGGCTGAATGCGGTTTTTTTGAGTACTCTCACGTACTTCTCTGTGTGCACATGTGTGCAGTATTAAACCTACTCGTGTGAGCACTGGCCAGGGTGCATGTGTGTGAGCACTTCTACGTCCGTACGTACTACTTCTCTGGTGCCCTGTGTGATATTTACTTTTTTTTCCGGCGTTGCTCGTGTGTAAGGCTTTCTCTGTGTGCCACATGTGTAAGACTTCTTTGTGTGTGAGCAGTTCTCTGTGTCAGCGTTGTATGAGCACTTCTCTCTTCTCCGTGCATATATATGTGATACTTTCACGGTGTGCGCGGTTGTTTGAGTACTTCTCTGGGTGGTATTCCTCTATGTGCGTATCTGTGAGTACCACTCTACTGGGTGGTCGTGTGTGATATTGCTCTGTTGAGTAATCTCTCTGTATGCGTATGGCTGTGTGCAGTGTGTATGAGTATGCTTTTACTGTGTGTGCCCTGTGTGAGTACTACTCTCGTGTGGCGCAATGTGTAGTGTCCTTCTCGGTGTGCGTCTTTAGAGAGTTTCTTGTCTGTGTGCGTTTGCAAGAGTACTTCTGTATGTGCGAGTGTGTGAGTACTTACTGTGTGTGCACGTATGTAGGGTATTTCTCTGTGGTGCTCGGTGTAAAAGTACTTGTTCTCTGGAGTAACTTCATCTGTGCGTGCATGTGTGATTACTCTTCTCTTTGTGTGAGTACTTCTCTGGGTTGTGTGCTTCTCTATGTGGCACATACTGTGTGTGCTTCTCTTGTGTGCGCGTGTGTAGTACTTTTTCTGTGTGTCACATTTTCTTTGTACTTCCTGTGTGCGTATTGGGAATGTTGCTCATCCCTCTGTGTGCCTGGTGTGAGTACTTCTCTTTGTATGCCTGTGTTAAGTACATCTTTTGTGTGTGATACTCCCCTGTGTGCGCAAGTGTGATATTCCTCTCTAGGCATCGTGATGTGTTAGTGCCTCTGTGTGTGTGTGTGTGTGTGTGTGTTGTGTGTTGTGTGTGTGTGGTGGGTGTTGTGGTGTGTGTGTGTGTGTGGTGTGTTGTGTGTGTGTGTGTGTGTGTGTGTGTGTGTGTGTGTGTCTGTACTTCCTCTAGGGTGCGTGTGTGTGAGTCCTTCTGTGGTGTGTGTGTGTGGGTGTGTGTGTGTGTGTGTGTGGTGTGCGTGTGTGAGTTGTGAGAGTCCTTCTCTGTGTGCGTGTGTGTGAGCCCCTCTGTGTGCAAACAAAATGTTAGTACGTTTCTATTGTCTGTGGGGGTGATTGCTTCTCCTGTCGTCATGTGTGTTTATACTCTCTGTGGTGTGCTAATGTTTAATACTTCACTTCTTTGTTGCCGCGAGTGTGACTATTTTTGTCTGTGCGCGCATGGTTATATGTCTCTCCTGTGTGCATGTGGATTTTCTTCTCTGCTTCGCTCGTGTATACTTCTCTGTGCGTGCGACATATGCGTACCTTGTCTGTGTGCGGTTGTGTTAGAGACTTCTCTCCTGTTGTTGTCACGTGTGTAAGATACTCTCCTTTGAAGTACTTCTCATGTGTGCGTGTGTTAGTACCAGTACCTATCTCTGCCGTGTCACGTTGGGCAATAACTTCTTGGTGTGCGAGTATCATGTGATGTACTTTTGTTCTGTGGAGACTACTCTGTTGGTGCATGTGTTTTAGTACGTGTCTTCTTTGTGTTTCGCGTGTAGATGATAGTACTTTATTCTTTCTCTCTTACATATGCTCTTCTCTGTGGACGCTTGTGTGTATTGAGCGCGAGTAGCTTCTCAGTGTGCACGGTTGTCTGAGATTCTCCTTAGGTCCCCCCCCGGTGTGTGCAGAATTTTGTTGTACTTTCTCCTGTGGTGCATGTGTGGTTTTGAAGTTCTTCTCCTCCCTTCTTTTTCTGCTCCTCTCGGTTCTTCCTCCTCGGTCCACGTGTGGGGCGTAGGGGTGGATAGTTCCTGTCTGGGTGGGTGTGTAGAATAGATATATAAATAATGGCTGTTGTGTGTGGGGGGGGTGGGGGGGTGGGGGTGTGTGGGGGGTGGTGGGGTGGGGTGCGTAACCATGTGGGGGGGGGCGTGTGGTGTAGTGGTGTGTGTGAGGAGACCAGAGGGAGAAAGAGAGAGAAAGAGAGCATCGCGAGAGGAGAGAGAGAAGAGAGAGAGAGAGGAAGAGAGAGAGAGAGAGGAAGTAACTCTTTCTCTGTGCGGCTTATCTGTTGTGCTTCACTACTCTCTTTACCTTTGTTCCTCCCATCTCTCGTTTGTGGTGAGTACGTTCTCTACTCTGCGGGCGCGTGTATGAATACGCATACCCCTTTGTACGAATACCACTCTTCTATTCCCTGCGTCACGGGTTTGTGATTACTTCTCCGTGTGCAACGGTGTGTGCATACTTCTCTGAGTGCCGTGTGTGTGAATATTCTCTGAGTTGCAAACTGTGTTACCTACTTTCTCTCTGTGTGAGGACACAGCCGTGAGGAGTGTGTGGAGGTGTAGGGGTAGACCCACTAGGCGTGAAGATTGTGTGAAGGGTGGTGTGAGGACACGGGCTGTGAGGAAGTGGTAAAGTGGTTGGTTAGGACACAGTCTGTGAGAAGTGTTGAAGGGGTGGGTGTGACACAAGGATGGTTGTGATATGTTTTTACGGTGTAGGAGTGTGACACAATTTGTGGAGTGGGAGACAAAGGTGGATAGGGGAGGACCAAAACACAGCACTGTGAGCGGGGTGCTTTGAAAGGGCGGTGGTGGCCGGTGGACGGACAATAGCTATGGCCGTAAGAAGTGGTGTGAATGGTGGGGTTAATGACACCGCGGTAGATGTGTTCGTGTGAAATTGCAGTTGGGGTGGGGTTTAGGACAATACGGCGCCCGTAAAGTTTGTGAAGTGGGTGGGTGAGTACACAATGCTGTGAGATGTGTGAAGGGTGGGTGAGGCGATCGTCGTAAGAGTGTGAAGTGTGTGGGGAGGACCTAGGATGTGATAGCCTGATTGAAGGGGTGGGGTGAGGACACAGGCTGGGAGGAGGTGTGTTAATGGGGTGTTGAGGACACATGCTGTGACTTTTCATGTGTGGGTTGATGCCACAGGCTGGCGAGTTGTGTGATGAAGGGAGAACGACAGGCGTGAGAGTTTTTGAAGGTGGGGTGATGCACACAGTCTGTGAGCAGTTTTTGCATGGGTAGGGCGCGGGGGGGTGATGAAACACAGCTGTGATGGACGTTGGTGAAGATGTAGTTGAGTACACAGCCTGTGAGAGTTTGTGAAGGGGTGGGGTGAGGCAACAGGCCTGTGAGAGGTGTGAAGGGTGGGGTGGAGGTAGCACAAGCCACCGGCTGCTTGTGAGAGTTGTAAGTTGGTGAAGGAACACCGGCTGTGAGAGTGTTTGAGAGGTATGTAGGGTTAGCCCCCCCGTCTGTGAGAGTGTGTGCAGGGGTGCGTGGGGGGGTGTGAAACGCAAGGTGCACCGCTTGAGAGTGTGTTAATGGGTGGGGTGAGGGACCCGGCTTGTTTGAATGATGTGAAGGTGTAGCTGTACGGACACTAGGCTGTGAAGTGTGTGAAGGTGTGGGGTGAGTACAACCGGCTGTGATAGTGTGGGAAGGGGTGGGGTGAGACGCAGGCGTGAGAGTGGTGTGAAGGTTTTGTGTTGAGGTGAACAATCAGGCTGTTGAGAGTGTTTGAGGGTGGTCGAGGACACAGCTGTGGAGAGTGTGTATGTTTAGGGGTGAGACACAGGCTGTGACGTGTGTGAAGGAGGTTGGTGCGTCCACAGGCTGTGAAGTGTGGTGACGGGTGGTTGACGACTTATATGCGAGAGGTTTGTGAAGAGCTGATGACAACCGTGGCGATTTAGTGATGTTATAGGGATCCAGGTGATCGACACAAATGACAATTCGGTTTGTATAGTGCCAGGTTATGACATGAGCTGAGTTTGAGTGATTCGCAGGGGTATGGTTCAGGACAACGGCTGAGACTGAGTTGAAGTGGTCGGTCACGCCTCATCTATAACTGTCGTGATTGGGGATGAGGACACCTTGGACGTCGTGTTAGTGCAGACTGACACACAATTCAGATTGTATGGGAAGGAGATTAGAACCCAGTGGGTACAATCGGGGAGTGTAGATGGAATACAACAAGTGATATTCGTGCATGAGGGGGTTGCCCCATATTGGATGTGTGTGTAAGGGTATGAGTAGATCGATACAAGTGAAAGTGTCGTGAAGGGGGATGACACATAATGAGACAGGACAGATGTGAAGGTTAAAAGGGTATTCTAGTGGAAGAAGTGTCTGGTGGTGGGGGGGTTGAGGCCACCACATGTTGCAGGGTGCGGAGTGGCGGAGTGTAAGACAAGGGAAAGAGTTTGGGAAGGCGTGGACACATTCCTGCGCGTGTTTGTTTGTGTGTGTGTGTTGTGTGTGTAGTTGTGTGTTGTCGTGTTGTTTTGTTGTGTGTGTGGTGAGTTGAGTGTGGTGTGTGTGTGTGTGTGTTGTGTGTGTGTGTGTTTTCAGTTGTCAGTGTGTTCNTAGATGGTCAGTCAAATTCGTGTCATGTAGCTGCACACCAACAAAACACACACTCGAATAGTGAACTTCCTGAAGTTCTCCGTTGATATGCAAAAGTTTTCAGATTTCTTTCAAGCATCTTACAGTCCCGGCAACAAAATGAATTTTCTTACTATTACTATACCCGGCAAGTTCCTCCTTCCACTACTAGTTAGTGAGGGGTTGGCCGTGAAATTTTTAACATAATTCTGATAGAGATAATATTCAGGTCCTTTCCCTAGAGAACCTACCGACCACTTCCCAATTCTCGCCACAACACCCCTACAAACCCTGGTTTGTTTTGTCCCTCAGCTTAGCCAGCCTCTTGTAATCCAGTCTTCTTCTTCACCCCACTTTCTGCTATTTGGGACTTTCTTCCCTCTTCCTGTATTTATCCCACCCCCCACTTACAGTGTGAGTGTGTGTGAAGCGATTGTTTTGTGTAATAAACATCATCTGTGTGTGTATACGTCCTGGTTCTTGTGCTTTCCGGCGAGTGTGGTACGAGTGGCTGACTCTACTCTCCCTGTGGTTTGAAGTCAGGACACCCCGTCTTGACAACGATTTAAAAAAAAAATTTGTACCTTGTTTGTCCCATTGGTGCGGGCTTTCCTACACCTGGATGGATCAGCAGCATCAGTCGCGCTTACCCAGCCTACCTAGCATCCTACTGCCGGTACTGTGTTCACAGTCGTTCTCCCAGACAGTACTTGTTTTCTGTAGGGCGGCCATTAGTGCATTCTGGGTGTGTCGTGTATCTGCAACCCACCCGGGCTTCGGGCATGAATTGAAGGATCTTTATAGTGCCAGTAATCTTATGCCTGCATACAGACCTCGTTTATACTCTCATCCGGACTTTTTTTTTTTCCCCCCATTCCAGAGAAACAGGTAGCCACTCACATCTAGGTCGACTGGAGAAGTGAGAGGAAAATGCCTTTCTCAAGGGCATAACATAGCCCCCCTCCCCCCCCCCCCCCCCCCCCCCCCCCCCCCCCCCCCCCCCCTTCCCCCC
>JADBJO010000042.1:27500-30000 GCA_016801955.1 Conus betulinus | reverse complement strand
TGAAAATACACAGCTTTCTGTCCCAGATGATGTCTTCCTCGATTTTCTGCTGATGAAACTTAGATCAAAAACAATTGCATATGCTACAATGAAGAAAAAGAAACTGGGCAGATGAAGAGAGACACCTAGAAGAGGATATGCGAAAACTGGAGAAAGTTGAAAAGGAAATGGGACAAGACATATTAATAATGGAAATGAAAAAAAGAACAATTAGGACATATTCGTGAAAAACGAATGAAAGGGGTATTATTAAGGTCCAGGGCTAGATGGGTAGCTGATGGGGAGAAAGTTAGTAAGTATTTTTGCAATCTAGAAAAAGCGACACTATGTTAGTAAAAACATGGCTAGACTCATAGATTAGCAAGATAAAATTTTGTTAGACCAGAAAGATATCATCCAAGAAGTGCAGAGAGATTTTATGAATCACATATGCTGAATCTGTAGTAGATGATTGTGAGATTAGAAACTTAGTGAATGATATCCCTGTATAAACGAAACAGACGCAGAAAGATTAGACGGAGAAATAACGTTAGAAGAAGCTACGTATGTTCTGAGTAAAATGAAAAATAATAAAAGTCCAGGCACAGACGGTTTTAGTTCAGAATTCTTTAAAGTATTTTGGAAGAAATTAGGTGGATTTGTTGTAGGAGCACTTACTGCGAGTTTCAGAAAAGAAGAGCTATCTTGTGTACAGAGAGAGAAGGAATTATAACTTCTATCCCTTAAGGTGATAAACCAAAGCAATGCATAAAAAAAAAACTGGAGACTATCTCACTTTTAAATGTAATTTATAAAATAGGATCATCCTGTATAGCAAATCGGTTAAAGAAAGTTCTACCAAATATAATTGATGAAGATCAAACAGGGTTTATCAGAAATAGATATATTGGAGATAAATTAAGGTTGATATATGATATGATAGCTTATCTAGACAAAATAATTTACCCGGATTGCTTTTGAATATTGATTTTGAAAAGGCTTTCGATTCGATAAACTGGAACTTTATGTTTAAAGTACTGAAAGCATTTGATTTTCAAAATGATATATGTAGATGGTTAGGTGCGCCCTATAAAAATATTAAATCATGTGTAATTGTAAATGGTCAGATTTCAGATTGGTTTAAAATTAAAAGAGGCTGCAGACAAGGAGACCCTCTATCCCCTTATATATTTGTGATATGCGTAGAAATATTGGCTTTTATGGTCAGACAGAATTCCAATATCCATGGGATCTCAGTGAACAATGTTGAGCACAAGATTTCTCAGCACGCTGATGACACAGAATTCTTACTCGCAGGAGATAGGAGTTCTTTTGAAAGCTGTGCAGATGTTCTTGATAGGTTTTGGTTCTGTGTCAGGTCTTCATATGAATGTAGGAAAAACTAATGTCGTTTGGCTGGGAAGTGAGAAAAATTCTAAAATCCGTTATATGGAACATACAAGTATGGAGTGGAATCCATCTAAACTCCGAGTATTAGGAATGTGGTTCACCAATGACCTGAAAGAATGTGTAGGCATAAATTACTCGGAAAAGACTAGCTGATGTCAAACACTTATTCAAAATATGGGTTGTAAAACGACAGTTAACACCCCTCGGTAGGGTAGCAATATTAAAATCTCTTATCCTCTCAAAGTTGACAAACCTCTGGTTACTATTACCAAACCCACCAGACATATTTTTTTCAAAACATGTCAACAGGCTTGTTACAAATTTGTTTGGAATAAGAAGCCAGGTAAGATTAACCGAAAAACTACATATAAAGTATCAAAGGTGACGGCATTTGGTCTTCCTGAACTAAAAAAAACTTTTGTTTTATTCTCTGAAACTGTCCTGGATACGTAAAACTGAGATGTCAACCCCATAGATGGCGAAATATTCTGTTGTTTAACTTCCCTAAGTGGTCGCTTATGAAAAAAATATGGTCCAGAATTCGTTTCCAAATTTACTAAGTATAATCAGTTTTGGGCTGAGGTTCTTGATGCGTATATAAAGTTTTTTTATTACAAGTGTTCCCCCCAAAACTCCACTGAACTTCTTGCCGAACCATTATGCCATAAAAAGCGATTTCAAGTCGGAAAGAAAGAAGTGCATTGTATCGGAAAAAAAAAAAAACCTGAGTAGCAAAGATATCAACTGTCTTGCCCACTTTTTTGATGACAAAGGAAAGTTTTTGCTGCATGCACTTTTTAAAGAAAAATATAATTTAATATTGATTTTGTCACTTTTGCTGGCAATAAATCGACTATAATGGACTATGTAAAAAACCTCTGGTATCACAATAAAAAACGATAAGTATATAAACTCATCATTGTGCTTTAAACATCTTTTCGCTATAAATAAAGGCTCCAAGTTGTATTATGATATCATCATTGCGAATAATCCTAAGCCAAAATGTTGTGATAAATGGGACAAGAAATTGTTGAAGCAAAATGATTGGAAATCCTGTTTTTTTGCACGCGCATAAGATACGTGATGTAAGGCTGCAGTGGTTTCAACTGAA
>JADBJO010000042.1:0-22500 GCA_016801955.1 Conus betulinus | reverse complement strand
AACACGAAAACTGAGGGCGGGGTATGCACCGCTGTACTCGTAGTGAAATCATAAAAACGCTTGGTCTTCAGTTGCGCTTTCCGTCCTTAGCGGCTAGAGTTTTGGTCACTTCGGGCCCAGTTGAGAATGTTTTAACCTTACAATTTTCCTTCAGATCTTTCAGAAGGAAGCTAGTCATTTTTTCCAGATTGATTCGATACTTAACCCCCCCCCCCCCCCCCCCCCCCCCCCCCCCCCCCCCCCCCCCCCCCCCCCCCCCCCCCCCCCCCCCACACCCCCCCCCCCCCCCCCCCCCCCACCCCCCCCCCAACCCCCCCCCCCCCCCCCCCCCCCCCCCCCCCCTCCCCCCCCCCCCCCCCCCCCCCCCCCCCCCCCCACCCCCCCCTTTTTTTTTTTTTTCACTCTCTAAAAGTCGTATCGGTATTGGATGATGTGAAAGATACGCGCTTTTGTTCACTATGTTATTCTGGCCGGCTAAGGTGTCGTGAATTTTAGTTTTTATTTAATTTTCTTTTCAAGTTGTAGACACAGGACGAACTGTGGAACGTTATAAGCATTCAAACGGCTGACTATTTATGCTGGGGAGTGAGGAATTCTCGCCCCTATCGCCCCTAGATTTGGTTCCGTTCTCCTCGTGTCCTGTGTTCTATGTGTTCGTATGACAGTGGCGTGGATGAGCTCTAGCTATATATATTTGAGCTTTAATCTGTCATAGGCCAAGAACATTGTCCTTAGAGGAAGGCGACCAAAAGGGAAAAAAGAGAAGCTAACATTTATGTTAGATACTGATTCATTTGTCCTTTTTGTATTGCCGAAACGGGCGTCGTTGACCTTACCACTTACTGTATGATAACAATACGTACTATGAAACACTGCCGGACCCTCTATGTTGCCACACACTGACTCTCAAGGATGGTTAGGGTGGAGGTTCCTCGTCTGGAGACTGTTCGCCGTAGGGCGGGGTTTTTCGCCCCTTCATTCGGTTGCAGCATCCATTCTTGGGAGGGCGGCCAGCACTCTTGGGTCTCACAGTCATCCTCCACGCCAGCACCACGCCTTCTTACAGACCTGGGTGGACTGGCCGTGGTGAACTCCTCCCCTCCTTCTCTGGGACAGTTGCTCCGCCTCTGGCCAGGAGACCAGCAAGCAGCGCCCAACGCCTGACTGCAAAAAACCTCCCTCTGCGAACCTCCTGAGCACGTACTCTCCAAGTTAATTTATAACCGGTCAGTGTGGTGTAAATGTGGGTCTGACGTTTGTGTGTGTGTGTGGTGCGTGCGTGCGTGCGTTCGTGCGTGCGTGTGTGTGTGTGTGTGTGTGTGTGTGTGTGTGTGTGTGTGTGTGTGTGTGTGTGTGTGTGTGTGTGTGTGTGTGTGTGTGTGTGTGTAGAGGCTGTTACGGATCTGCTTGCACTGAAGTCTTTCTATGTAGGTCCTGTTGGATGTAGACTTGTTTCTCGAACTTTCTTTCTCCTTTTATTCTTCCGGGTGTTCTTGTAGCGGGTCAGGTTTGCGTATTGGGAGTGTTTTTTTTTCTGTCATTATTTTGTCCCATAAGGTATAGGTAGCTCTGGGTAGCACTTTCTTCTTCTCTGCCCCGCTCGTTTCTCTCAACTGTCTTCTCTCTTCCTTGCTACAGCCCCCATCCTGTAAGAGTACAAAGTGGGAGTGAAAGATGGTGTTGTGATAACATTTGGTTGAAGCATTTCTCCTCTTGTGGTCTGGTGGTGTGAGAGCTTGAGGTGTTCGCTCCGTTTCTTCCACTGTCATGCCTGTATACCCCCACACCCCTGTCGCGTGTACTCCAACTTGACAATTTATCATCATCATCATAATAATTATTATTATTATAAACTGTTATTTTTATAACCATCATCATTATTGTTATCTCTAGTGCTGCTGCTGCTGCTACTACTACTACTAATACTACTACTACTACTACTCTACTACTATACTCTTATTGTTATTATCATTATCATTATTATTATCATTATTATTAATATCATTGCCATATATACTTTCTTTTTGTTGCCGCTGTTGTTGTTGTGGTGTTCTTGTTGTTCCTTTTTGTCGTCGTCGTCGTCGTTGATGTGCTTCTTCTTGACATCATCTCTATCATTAATGTGTGTGTGTGTGTGTGTGGTGTGTGTGGGTGTGTGTGTGTGTGTGTCTGTGTGACTGTATCTGTGTTTACTCACGACAGGTAGAATCCGTATCACACACAGTTCCCAGCATGCAAAAGCCTCTTCGCTTTCCTTCACATGACCCGCCGACTTGAACCGCTGCAAGTGGAACATGGACACGAGTGACAAGAAATAGAGAGGGAAAATATTTGTTTTAAGACACGGAAAAAAACTGACAATTAGTGAATAGAACACACACACAACACACACACACACACACACACACACACACACACACACACATAAACACGCACGCACGCACGCATGCTAATGCGCACATATGCAGGCACGCACACGCGCGCGCGCACACACGCACACACACACATACACACACGCGCGCGCGCGGCGCGCGCGCGCACGTAAGCACGCAGACGCAGAGAGAGAGAGAGAGAGAGAGAGAGAGGAGAGAGAGAGAGAGAGAGAGAGAGAGGAGAGAGAGAGGAAGCATTTGTATATCTATTTTACCTGATGATGACACCGTCTTCTATTTACCAATTGTTCTCTCTCTCTCTCTCTCTCTCTCTCTCTCTCTCTCTCTCTCTTTAACACACACACACACACACACACACACACCACACACACACACACTCACAAACACATACAAAATACGCACGCATACACAAACGCGCACACGCCCTCACTCATATCTATACACACGTATAGATAGATAGATAGATAGATAGGTAGATAGATAGATAGATAGATAGACAGATAGATAGATAGATAGATAGATAGATAGATGGATGGATAGATTGATAGATATAATTAGACATAGACAGGCAGATTAACGGATCGATAGATGAATAAACACAGATACATAGACACGACTACTTGCCCATCCACTCACCTATATAATTGTTTAATCGATTAATCACTCAAAATCTCTCTCTCTCTCTCTCTCTCTTCTCTCTCTCCTCTCTCTCTCTCCCTCTCTCTTCTCTCCTCTCTCTCTCAAAGTCTGTAATACTGATGTGATGCAAACATTGCAACTTCAAAAAAAAAAAAAAAAAAAAAACTATGTGGTGCATGTATATAGTTAGCATTGCTGAAAAGCCATGTTGACAGACCATATTCACCGAAAATACAAATGACATTTTCAAAATGATAATCATTGTGACTACAGTTCAGAATCGCCCGACCGCCTTCACCATGAAGACGGGCACCATTGTGAAAGCCCTGTTCACAGGACGCGGGTCACGGCGAACACAATGACCTTAGTTCAGAACCAAGATAAGAGAGACTTCAATATCCATGAACCCAATCATCGTTGTTAAAACCCACGCTGGCAGATTAACATTATCGTGATCCCAATCACCCTTCGTTGGAGGCCCGTTAACTGACCACCTGAACCCGACACATTGTGAGCGTTGTTGAAAGCCACTGTTAGCGATGGTGTGTACTGTGAAACACGGTCACCACTGCCGTGCTTGCGGACCACACTCACCGTGACCAAGAGTGACCATCGTTGAAAGCTGTGTTGACAGGCCACACTGACCATAAACAGAGCAACCATAGTTGAAAACTGTGTTGACAGACCACATTCACCATGAATAAAGTTACTATTATTGAAACGTGTTGACAGACCGTAGTCACCATGAACATAGTTACTATTGTTGGATGCTGTGTTGACAGACCATATTCACAACGCAATCACCATTGTTGGAAGCTGTGTTGACAGACCATAGTTCACAACGCAATCACCATTGTTGGAAGCTGTGTTGACAGACCATAGTCACCACCAACAGAGTCACTATGTTGAAAGCCGTGTTGACAGACCATAGTTCAACCATGAACAGAGTCACTATTGCTGAAAGCTGAGTTGACGAACCATAATCACCATGAACAGAGTTACCACTGCTGAAAACTGCGCTGACAGACCATAGTCACCATGAACAGAGCTACCGCTGCTGAAACCTGCGTTGACAGATCGTAGTCACCATGAACAGAGCTACCCCCATTGTTGACGGCTGTGTTGACAAACCTTAATCACCATGAACACAATCACCATCATTGAAAGCTGTATTGATGGACTAGTCACCATGAACAGAGTTACTGTTGCTGTAAAACACATGGACATGCATTGGTCATGACAAATAACCGTTGCTGTAAAGGAGATGGACAGGCATTACCCATGACTGTTGCTGTAAAGCATATGGGACATGACTAGTCATGTCAAATGACCGTTGCTGTAAAGCATATGGACATGAACTAGTCATGTCAAATGACCGTTGCTGTAAAGCATATGGACATGAACTAGTCATGTCAAATGACCGTTGCTGTAAAGCATATGGATATGCATTACCCATGACAAATGACCACTGCTGTAAAGCATAGAGCAGGCATTACCCATGACAAATGACCACTGCTGTAAAGCATATGGACAGGCAAAACTCACTAACAATGAACATGAATGTAAAAGATATTGACAGGCATCACACGAACTTAAAAGGACCATTGCTCTAAACCGTATTGACATACGTTGCCATGAAAATTGACCGCTGCTGCACCCATACTGACAGGCATTACTATGGGAAATGAATATCGCTGTAAATCCCACTGACGGGCATTATCCACGAAAAAAAAAAAGAATATTGCTGTGAGTCTTTTGACAGCGACCGCCAATCATCTAACAGAAATGAGAAACACAGAACACGTGGAACAAACAAGGAGACATCCCACAACAGAACATTGTTTTGCTCTGTGTTGTCATTTCTGCCAGGCGATTCAGTCTCATTAGCAGCATTCGTTAGGAGTTAGGGACATGTATTGATTTCATCATAGGTGGAAGAGTGACCCTACTACTTCGTTATTAGCTCTTTACTGTTCCCTGCTTAATTAAAGATTTTCTTTTCATACCAGTTAAACTGGCGGTAGCTGTATTTGTTAGTCTTCGTACGTGTGTTTCTGTGACTATATGTAACACTGTGCTAGCCTTGAATAAACGTTCTGCTGTGTTTGTTTGTTTCTTCAGTTCTTCTTGTTGTGTACATGTGTCGGGTACAAGGCATGCAGGCAGCCCCCCGGAATATCCTTTTGGGGAGATGATTGTTTCTTCTGTGTATTCTGTGGTGTTTATTGTTTGTTTGTTCTGTGTACTCTGTGTTTGTTACTTCTACTAGCCTTATGGAAGCAAGAGTGATCCTACTTGTTCCTTATTGACTGTTCACCGTTTTCCTGTCTCATTTCAGATTTCTATTCCTATCGACAAGCACTCTACACACCTTTAAAAAAGGAAATGTCCTAAGCCATACTGATTGGCATTTCCCACTTAGAAAAAGGACCGCTCTTGTCAACCATATTCACAGATATCACTCGCTGGAATAGTCCACGGTTGCTAACTATATAGACAGGTGTTAGTCACTGGAACGATCCCTGGGGTAAGCCATACTCATTGGTATTATTAACTCAAAAACAACAAACAAACAAAACAACAACAACGACAGCAACAACAATAACAACAGCAGCAACAACAACGACAGCAAACGGGAAAAGACTAGACAAGACCACCACTTTCAGAAATGCAGAACTCGGCACAAGGCTATTTGAATTTAATGTTATACCTGTCGTCATACTCACCGCAGATGCCTCTGTCACACACACTGCTCCAGTAACGCACCTTGCAGTTGACCCTTTTAGTCCACAGTCCCCACCGTAATCGAGTACTGGAGGGAAAACAACAAGAACAACAACATATATATATATATATATATATATATATATATATATATATATATGCAGTCATTGCAACACCAAGCTGCTCTGTAAGTTGCTGGAATTGTGCTCGGTTACTTAGCCTTGAAATTATTAGTTTATGTAATTTGTAGTCCCTTGCGGATTCATTCCAAGAACTGGCCCTCAGACCTTGTGTCGTAAGAGGTTATCTTTTATATTTTTCTACTTTTTCACAAGAAAATGTAGCTTGTTTTGCTCTTTCGTGATTTTCTTTGCTTCTTAGGTGGCACCTTTGTTTTGTTTTTGTTTTGTTTGTTTGTTTGTTTTGTTTTTTTTAAATTCAACAAAACATACTACGGTATTGCACACCAGCCTTTTTCTGGGACAGCATTCTTCTTACAACCAGACAGGCAGAGGAGTCAGGAGCGGTCACCACTTCCCGCGGATACTGAGGAGAAACAATCAGGTTTTGAAAATATTGATACCTGACCAGAAGTTAAACGTTAGTGAGTTTTCTCCCCATTGCAGATTGCTTTCCCCTCTGGGCTGAGACCATAAGCTTGCTGAAGGCTCACTCTGAGAAGCGCTTATTATTGTTTCCCGTTCACTTCGCCACTCAAACACATACTGGTTAGTTAGGCAGAAGCATCTACCACTGCAGATATGAAGGCTTATCTTTCCCCTGTTTTTCTCAATCTAAAGATCGTGTATATATATATATATATATATATATATATATATAATGCTGACAATTAAGTAGTATGGGAAAAACAAGTGCAGGTTAACATTCTTCCATCTTATAGTAATGACTTGGCAAAGATTTGAAATTGAGAGGGGAAAAAAATTGAAAATGAAGTAAATGGGAAAAATGTATATCATAAATATGAAAACCCTTCGCTAGCTGCCTGAGGAAAACTATCGCAATCTCTCTCGAAGACAGATCTATATGTATCCTTTCTTCAGTTCTTGTTGGTTGTGTACATGTGTCGTATATATATATATATGTGTGTGTACGTGTGAGTGAGTGAGTTGTAATAATGTCAGATGACCGCTTGTTGGCAGTTCGTTTGTGCATCCACAACATAAAGGATTTGAAGCTTCACCTGTTGTTTCCCTGTGTTTGATACACAGGGAACAGGCGAAGCTTCACATTCCTTGACGTCCGCTAACAGAGCATGGTCTAACGTGGACGGCGGTTTCAAAGACGGCTCACTCGCTTTTGAGGAGGGTGGCGGGGGGATGATGATGATTTGCAGATGTAATGGGAGAAATGTGTGGATTTGGGGGAGGGGGGGTTACGCATTTTAAGCAAACGACACGACAGCATGTGCGTGCCTGAGCGCGCGTGCATGTGTCTGCGTGTGTGTTTCTCTGCGCGCGTGCATTTGTGTGTGGGAGAAAGAGAGAGCGCGCATGCGCGCGCTCGTGTGTGGGGATGGGGGTGGGGGGTGGTACACATTTTAAGCAAACGACACGACACCGTGTGTGAACGTGTGCGTGCCCTGCGCGTGTGTGTGCGCGCCACGTGCATGTGTCTGCGTGTGTGTTTCTCTGCGTGCGTGCATGTGTGTGTGACAGAAAGAGAGAACGCGCATGCGCGCGCTCGTATGTGTGATTGCGCTCGTGTGTTTGTGATTCTCCGTATGTCTGCACGCGTACGTTCGTGGTGTGTGTGTGAGAGAGAGAAAGACAGGGCGCGCATGCGCGCTTTCGTATGTGTGATTGTGTGTGTGTGTGTGGCGCGCGCGCGCGCGTGTGCGTGCGTGTGTGTGTGTGTGTGTGTGTGTGCGCGCGCGCACTTGCAAGCTTGTGTGTGTGTGTGTGTGTGTGTGTGTGGTGAGAGAGAAGAGAGAGAGAGAGAGGGAGAGAGAGAGAGAGAGAGAGAGAGAGAGAGAACGAACGAACGAACGAAAAAAAATTTTAATCAGTATAGGCCATGGCCCCATCTGATGGGGGGTACAATACAACAATACCAATAATGATACTTCATACAGCACGGTAGCATGTCATAGTTGACAACAAGAAAAACTGACAGAAAAGCGTACAAAATGTACACAATAAATACTAGAGTTGGATTCCTTTAACTGACCATAATAGTGCGCCTTTTAAAGGCCCATATATAAATAAATGCACGTGCTCTTCAGTACATCTTCCTTTTGATATGCCATGAGAAGAGCAGCTCGGAACAAACAGGGGTTTTCAAAGAATTTCCCAGGTATGTATTCATACCTTTTAATCTTGCAGGACAGGACAACAAAGCAGAAAATGCACTTCATCTTCATTCGCGCTTTTGCACAAAGGACACAGCATATCAACGTTTTTTATTATTTGCATATCGATACTGATGCGCTTTGATGTCTGTAATTCCTAATCTAAATCTTGTTAGGTAACTTCTAATATGCCTGTCAATATTAAGTGAGAGATATTTTTCACACAACCAGCGGATGTCTTAAAAGTTCTATATAAACGAATATCGCCCACTGTTCCGGATATTTCATGCCAGTTTTGCCAACGGTTATCAATTAATCTTTGCCGGAGTTGTTTCACAAAAGCATTTAGATTTCCACCCCTTGACACAAATCCAGACATACCCAAATCCATTAAAAAACCAAAAAAACATCTGAAACAGAAAATCCCTAACCCCACGCGATCCCAGAGCATATATTAATGACTCTTTACCACGCGATTTGTACTAGTTCTGTACAACAGCATATTATATGATTACAGATGAATTAATATAAATAGGATAACGGTGTTTTTCCCCATAAACACACATTCGTTCGGTGTTTTCATGTGAACCCCCAGAAATTTCTTAAGAGCAAATGAATGAACTTTTCCACATGAGTAGCAGATTTATCAGAGCCCCAAATCTCGGCACCATATTGAGCAACTGGTTGAACCTGTGCATCGAAGAGTTTTAGAAACACTGTCAAGGAGTTATTATTTAACATGTTTAATTTTTTTCAAAAATACACAATAAGGCATTTTTTGCTCTGCTTGCCAGGTCCTGACAAGCAGCTGTAAAGCTTAGGCGTGTAGAGAAATAAATGCCAAGGTATTTGTAACAATTTACAACAGCCATCATCTGTCCATTAAAAAAAAAAACTTCTTTCGCTTGCTGCCAAGTAACCTCTTTTCTAAAAAACCACAATATTACTACTCTTTTTCAAATTTACCTTTAACTTTAGTTTAGAGGCCGTTTGGCACAAATTGTTTAAACTGGGTCTGGAGGGTCAATTGGAGTCTCAGATAATTAAACAATATCATTAGCTAGTAACAAGATGATAGTTCAATAAAATCGGGGGAAAGTGTTGCACCATGTCTTCCGTTCGCTATTATTTCTAAAGCTAGTTCATTATGAACAATGAGGAAAAGAACAGAGCTGCAAGCATCGCCTTGTTTTACACCCTGTGTACATAAAATAAAGTCAGTAAGTTTCTCACCTGACCTGACTCTTGCTTTAACGTTATAGTACATGCTTTTAATACACTGATATAATTTGCCATTGATACCGTTTCTTTTTCAGTATTGGCCAGAGTAATTTTTTCTAGAAACGGAGTCAACGCTTTCTCGAAATCAATGAAAGCTACATATAACTTACGATTACACAAAAACTACTTTTGAACGAGAGCCATAAGGGTAAACAGATGATCTACAGTGGAATGATTCTTTTTGAAACCAGCTGATACTCACCAGTAATGTTTTATTTTGATTCGATCCATTTTTGTAATTGTTTATGATGATGGAGCTATACAATTTGCTGCTTATATTAGACAATGAGATTCCTCTATAATTACCAGGATCTTTACGGCACCTTTCTTAAACAGTGGAATGATAATCGATTCAGTCCAGCTTTCTGGATATAGTCCCTTTATCAAAAAGATACTGAAAAATTTGAGAAAGAAATCAATCACGATGTCCCCCCACCATTCTGAATAACTCACCAATCAAACCGTCAGGACCAGCAAGATTTTCCATTCTTTAAATGTCTTACCGAAAATGGAAATTTCCTCTTTGAAATGGGACTATCCAGTAACCTGATTCTTCAATTCTTCTGGTGTCTATTTCACTGCAAACATCGTTTTCTAACAAATTTTTAAAATGCTGGTACCACTATTCAATAGAAATATTACTGTGTATAGGAGAGGAGAGAGAGAGAGGAGCTGAGAGAGGAGAGAGAGAGAGAGAGAGAGAGAGAGAGAGGAGAGAGAGAGAGAGATTTATTGAGGAAGGCTTACAAAGCCCATTCATCACCTAGAGGGTGCGGTGGGGGTATGAGACAAAAAATGCACACAATTCATAATCAGAGAGCAACATCATGATTAGGAAAACCAGATCACGGAAAAACACTGAATTACCATCGGACACCGATGTGACTGTCAATGGAGAGAGAGAGGAGAGAGGAGACGAAGAGAGATAGAGAGAGAGGAGAGAGAGAGAGAGAGAGAGAGAGCTGGCAGTTGACAATTGACAGTTTTCCTTGATGATAGCCTAATGGCCTTCATGCCAATGGGGGGTAACTAACAGTGTTCTTGGCCAAGAGCACACAATAAATATAACACACATATATAAACACACATGCATACATACAATAAACAAAAGAAAGAAAGGGGTCAAAAAGGAAATTGCACTACAGCATTCTATCTGTAGTCAAAAACGATTTCACTTAATGCCATTAGAGACAAACACATACCTCCAGTACCAAATCAAAGTGAAAGTAATCTAGGACCATCCGACGATAATCACGAAATCGTCAGATTAACTGAAATAATAACGATTTGCAATACTTTGAATTGCTCGCAGGTTCTTATTCGTAATATAGAAGCTTCAGAGGACGAGGGAGGGAGTTCAGAGATGAGGGTGAGAGAGAATTCGATAGTCTTCCTCGCAGTGACAATTCATTCAGAGCATAATGTGAGGTGTGTGCGTCGACTCGTGAGAAGCCTAAGTGGCCGTCGTTTAGAGGCCAACTGGAGATGACCGAGAGATAGAGAGAGCTTGCCAAGTTGGACAAATTGACAGTCTGCAATATACGACCAGCCTCTGTGTTCTTCATGCCTTGTGCGTGTGGCGTGTGACAGTTGTGCCAAGAGACAGAAAGGTATACGACTTCACATAGATACCCACATGTGTCTTACATACCCCTGTGATTCTGAAAGAACCGTGGAGCCAAAGGAAATTGCCGGAATTGCAGTAGATCTGTAGTCCAACACCCGATTACAGGAATGCATTAGAGACAAAAACGCTCCCCAGTACCAAATCCTCTTCAGAGTCATCTAGGCCACTCCGGAAGATAATCACGTTTCATGGTCAGATTGGTTGAACTGGGATTAGGGCTTATGCAAACACTTTCTCCCTGCCAATAACGATGGAAATCTAGAAGATCTGTCAGAGAGGAAGAATTCTAGTCTTTCCTGGGCATACTGCTGCGCGATAATCGCCGCGTGCAACTTCAGAGAGTAGCTCCATCCCTGCTCGAGGAAAATTAGGTGAGACTACTTTATGTCCTGGGTGTGTGTGGGTGTGCCCTGTGTGTGTTCCCCTGTGTGTGGATTCTACGAGAGAGGGGCCCGGGCCCCGGGGGGGCGGGTGACAAATGATTATGACACCACTCCATGGGAATGGGATAACTGTACGACAATCCAAGGTGGTGGGATCGGTAACCGTAAGGCGTCGGCACATGACAGGTATTGTTGTCATTGCAAGAATGCCCGTCAGCAGTTTACAGGCCTTGTCTCGATCGTTTTTGGGGGGAACACACTTTCCTGCCACGATTTGATTTCTGGGATCTGTGCGACAATAAGACAGTGCCCTGGGGTTCGCCTACTGCACGTGCGTCATGTAACTACCAATATCCATCTTGAATGCTGTGGCTGTTGTGTTAGAGTTTGATTTTCACACCACTCCAGCTTTTTTTTTTTTCTTTTTTCTTTGAAAAAATGCAACGTGTCATTGTGACAACAGTGAAAGAAAAAAAAATCATTCTTATTTTACTAACTGATTCATGAATATCTGCATCTTTGCCATGCCTAGCCAACAACTGAGCCAATCCGGGTGGTCTGCTTGACGCGGTTGTGCTTACTTTATGTTACAGGACTGAGTCAGTTGGGAAAAGCTGCGTTTTAAAACGCTGCATTTCTTTTTCAGTCGCTGAATTCCTGCAGTCGTCTCCAGAACGAGCTAGGGATATAACTCCTTCACTTCGTATTAGAAGTCTTGGACAACAACAATAAGTGGCAATGACAAAGACATTGCACTGAACCTAACTGCAGGCGATCAGGCTTTGAATATAACAGTGGGTGATTGCATCTCTTAGGAGATCCAAGGAAAGGTTGTTCTGCACAATTCTTAGCCGCTGATAATGCTTGGGTTATTGAACAGCAGAGCTGACCACTCAGACTGTTCCATACTTTTGATCTCCCTTGCATCCTTAAATGGATCCTCAAGCATAGGCTCAAAGATTGTCCCTTACATTTTATACTGTTTGCGTAATGTTTTAGTTTTCAACAACTTTTTTCCTCTCCACACTTTCGTTTTGTTTAATTCTACTACCTTTCGCTGGCTGCTTTGGGGGTGCTGTTGGATTCTTTTTCGAAACCCTTGGCGGTCGGAAACACCACAGAATTATGGACTGTGGTGTGTCTCTATCTGACGCCAAGAGCGCAACGGACACAATCAGCCGTGTCTCCCTGATGAGTCCGATTCAGCGGACGAAAGGCCTCGGAGCAGGCAATACATATAGATCTGTCTTTCGAGAGAGATTGCGATAGTTACCTCATGAGCTAGTGAAAGGGTTTTAATATTTATGATCTGCCTTCGAGAGAGATTGCGATACTTTCCTCATGCAGCTAGTGAAGGGTTTTTCATATTTGATATACATTTTCCTATTATTATTTCATTTAATTTTTTCCTCTCAAGTTTAAATCTTTGCCAAATCATTACTGTAATGATGGAAAGAATTGTTAACCTGCACTTGTTTTCCCCCCCACTTACTTAATTGTTTAGCAATTATATCTATATATATATATACACACACACACACACACATATATATATGTGTGTGTGTGTGTGTCAACGTTACCAACGCCACTGAAATGAAACGCATGATCAACACAAGGGGACAGTGATTTCCAGGTGTTCCTTGTGACGGCGTGTGTATATCTGAGTCAGCATAGTGCAGGGAAAATGGTCAGTCACAACCGTCAGCAGCACACACACACACACATGATGGACATCAAAAAACTACGTCTACAAACTAGATTTGTGTACATTTTTATAATTCAGTGGGGGAGCTGATGATCTTTTGTTGTTAAAAGGGTCAGTTTTGTGCAGCGCTTAGAAATTGAAACTGATGCGCAGTGTTTATTTTAAAACAGCCTGGTACCTTAGAAAGCCTTTTTAGTCACCAGAAGCCTAAAAATTCCATGCTATAAATTTTGAACTTTTCATAAATATGTAATTTCAAACAGAGAAGATCAAGCCACATTTGATTATTGTATCAGTAAAGGAAAATTTACAGAAACAACAATTACGTGAGAGATGATTACATAACGCAGAAGATATATATATATATATATATATATATATATATATGTATATGTGTGTGTGTGTGTGTGTGTGGGTCTGTATGTATATATGTAGCAGCACATAACGTACAAAAAAAGCAAATAAAAAAGAATAGTACTTGAAAAAGGAGCGAACAAGCGAAGTACAGAGAGAGAGAGAGAGTGTGTGTGTGATAAGAGAGAGAGAGAGACATACCGCATCTTTCGGTCTTAGGATCTGTCAAAGTCTGATTACATATGCACCGACCACCAGAGCATAGGCCGCCGCTCAGACAACATATCAGGAAATGCCCGGCAGTCACCGTTCTTGGCAATCCCTTAGAAATATAGGAATATAGTAACAATACCCGTAGTCATTGTGATAACCAAGACGCAAAAGGAGGAAGAACAAATGTGCGTCATTGTGTGTGTGGGTGTGTGTGTGTGTGTGTGTGTGTGTGTGTGTGAGAGAGAGAGGAGAGAGAGAGAGAGAGAGGAGAGAGAGAGAGAGAGAGAGAGAGTGAACAAGGACATCACTCATTACATCATTTTTTAACGGACATGTTTTTTCAAATAACAAAATCATTTTTCAAACGCAGGCACATAACAAATCGATTACATATAGTACAGTTGATTACGAACAACAACTACTAAGCCAGCCGAATAACCAAGCATCCATACACACAAAACAAAAGCGGGGACAGAGGAACAAGGACAGGGGATTGGGTGGGGTCGGCTACCATTCTCATGCAGAATGTAGATCACATACATGCAAATATTCAACCATTTTCAAACGCACGCAGTCGGGGTAGATCTTGATGAATGTGTTAGATTACAGATGAAATGCATCTGTTCCATTTTAAACTCTAAAATACAAATTATCATGAATCCGAGTGTACAAAAGCCAAATTTGTTCAAACTGTGCACACGTCCCATTTATGACGGTCATGTGACGTTCTAAGTCCATTCTATCCCTCAAAATGTTACCAAGGTTTAGTAATTACATTCGTATCAGTAAAATTTCGCAAATAAAATTATGAACCCCAATATAATGTGTGTCTGTATGTTTTGATCTACACCAGACAGTACAAGTTCCTTGTCATCACAAAATTATGACAATGTAAACATTTCCCAGTTACCGACTGCTGAATATCCATCTACAACTGGTGTATAATGATAAATCAAATGACATTTTAGAAATGATCTGCTCCTCTTACTCACAAAAAATACATATTGAGGAGTTTACTAACAACGCAGAAACAAGAATCTCTGGGTTGGAAAAAAAATTGATGTAGCAATCGGCTTTGAACCCATCTCAACTGCATATTACCAGATATTCTATAAGATTGTAAGAAAATATCTTTCCAGTTTAAATCCTCAAAGGAATTATCCAAACTGGAAATAGCAGTTGGTATGCTTCCGTTTTCATTCACATATTCTGTATGAATTTACCACCTTTCTTAAAACAAGACCAAGTTTTATTCTCTGATGTTTTACACCTGTTAGTCAAAAAATATGTTTAACTTTTGACAATATGCTCGCAGCACATTCAAAAACGCTTCGTGTATTACAATAAATCGTACTGGCACTGAAAACTGGTCAAAAAGTCATTATAAATTATGAAGGCACCATTAGTCTTTATCAACTGTTTCACAAAGAAGATATGAATACACCATT
This sequence comes from Conus betulinus, assembly GCA_016801955.1. Lineage (NCBI taxonomy): Eukaryota > Metazoa > Mollusca > Gastropoda > Neogastropoda > Conidae > Conus > Conus betulinus. The sequence continues at coordinate 7,425 of JADBJO010000042.1, read as the reverse complement.
CTTGTAAGTACACCGACTTCCAGTCTCCCAATATACAGACATTGTATTGAATACACTCTGCCACTCGTGAACTGTCAGTGGACAGGAATTCAGGGACAGTCTTTTTTTTTTCCTTACTTAACTGCTGATTTTATTTATCTATTTTTCTGGTAATGTTTTAATTACGTCTTTCCAAAACAAACTGTTTATTCTCTTTAAATCCACATTTGCAAACTTAACTTCAAAATGTATTAACTTTTCTAACTCTGGGAACGTATCAATTGTAAAATCCTTCCATTCAGATTTATCCAAAAGTCTTCTCAGCCAACATGTATTTAAGGAAGTCAAAAACGATTGAATATTTGTCATTCTGAATCCTCCTCAACTGGATAGTTTTAGCACCACATTTCTCTTAATCAAGCTTCTTTTTTATTTCTATTATAATACTATCAACTCATTTTCCGACGCAGAGATAAAAGTTTCTGGTGGGTGAGGCAGATATTAATCAACAAATGCACAAATTTGTCACATCCAAGGTCTTTATTATTGTTATTTTTCCCAAAAGGTGCCAATTGTCGCTTACTCCAAAAATTGAAAATTATTTTTATTACCAAAAAGCTTGTTCTTAAAGTTAATCTTTGTAATACTTGCGGTATCTGTGGAAAACAGCACTCCTAAATTTTTGAAAGTATCAGGGTTCCAAATGAAACTGGTGTGCCCCTGTGTATCGTATATTTGTGTTTTTCCTACTACCTACCCAAACAACAAACAACGAAGTTCATCTTTTAATCTTTAATTTCAGCAAATTTAGTTAAAATGTGTACGCTGATTCATTAAACGATTTTTCACTCCATCAAAACATAATAAAGTACTATCTGTAAACTTAGACAACAAAAAGTTTTTTGTTTTTCTATTTGATTCCTTTTATGTTCCCATTTTTTACGAAGCGTCAGTGAAAGAATCTCTGTTGACAAAATTTCTATTTCATAAACTACAAAAGTTGGTTTCTTCCCCCTGATTAATCCTTCGAACTTTTGATCGCCTTGCCTTTCACTTTAGACTGTCTTAATTCTTGTGATTGTCTTTTCAATTCTCATGCAAGTCATCTGTTTTAAAAATCTAGTTCAAATATATTTTTTGTCCTAATTCTTTTTTCTTGCTTGCCATTCTGTTTTTTTCTTATATGTTGCATATTGAATTGTTCTCCGTCTTATTTCCATTATAAAGGTTTCAACAGCCGATTTCTTATTTGAGATTTTATAAACGTTGTCAAAGTTGTATGCTGGTATCATACACTGTTTTCTAACTTCTTTAATGGTCCTTTTTATTTGCATAATATGATCTTTGTCTTTTAATATCTGTTACTGAATTTTTAAAAAAGGTCGATCACAGAAAAACATGATTAAAATTAGCGGAAAACAAACAAAAAATACAAACAAACAAAACAACAAACAACAACAACAAAAGCAAACAAAGAGAATGCCATGCCAAGATCACTCTGATAGTCAACGGCCACACACAGAGCAAAACTGCGAAAATCGAAAGAAAAAAAAAAAATAATGATGATAATATACGACTACATATCATCAGACAGAACACACACAGGCACAGACACACATACGCGCGCGCGCGCACACAACACACACACACACACACACACACACAAGCACGCAACGCACGCACGCACGCACGCACGCACGCACACACACACACACACACACACACACACACACACACACACACGCGCGTGCGCGTGCTCTCCCGCGCACCAATAATTTCAATGCTCGCTGATGGTTTCCTCCATGCAGTTTGCGTGCGTGCGTGCGTGCGTGCGTGCGTGCGTGCGTGCGTGTGTGTGTGTGTGTGTGTGTGTGTGTGTGTGTGTGTGTGTGCGCGCGTGCGTGTGCGTATGTGTGTGTGCGTGCGTGTGTGCGTGCGTGTGTGCGTGTATGTGTGTGTGAGAGAGAGAGAGAGAGAGAGAGAGAGAGAGAGGAGGGAGAGAGAGAGCGTGTGTGTGTGTGTGTGTGTGGTGTGTGTGTGTGTGTGTGTGTGTGTGTGTGACTGTGTGTGTGTGTGTGTGTGTGTGTGTGTGTGTGTGTGTGAACATGCATGCATGGATCTGTGCGTCTTCGTGTGTTAGCGCTGGCAAAAAAAGCAGCACTCACTGCAGAAATTGAAGTGGTCACAGATAGTGCCTGCCTCACAGTCGTCATCTTGAATGCATTCTTTTCCCATCGCCCGTTCTGTGGACAGTGAGCAATCATACTTTGCACATCGGTACCGATACTGGTGATTCTCTCTCTCTCTCTCTCTCTCAATTAACCCATTTATTCTATGATGTCAGGTCCATTTGTCAATCAGGTGTATTCATACTTTGTCAACGGTCATGTGCTATATGCTAGAGGCGTCGGAACGACTCCAACCCTTTGTCCATCAATAGCACATCTGTTCGTTCTCTGTGATGTCGGCCTGGCATTGTACTCCATAATATGTTGTTGAATAAGGAATGTTTGTCAGTGATAACGGCCCTACAGTGTAGTCCATATGTTGTTGAATAAGGAATGTTTGTCAGTGATATTGGCCCACAGTGTACTCCATAATGCGTTGCTGAATAAGGAATGTTTCTCTGTGATAATGGCCGCACAGTGTACTCCCATATATGTTGTTGAATTAGGAACGTTTGTCTGTGATAATGGCCCACAGTGTACTCAATAATATGTTGCTGAATAAGGAATCTGTGTGATAATGGCCTGGCAGTGCACTCCATAATTAAGAAAAAAAAGGGAAAAAAATTACAAAAAAGGGTGGAAAAAGTTAATGCAAGGGAATAGATTGACCAAACGTTTCGGGCCTTAACCCCTTTCTTAATGGTAAAGAACTCTGAGAAATCAAAAAACTTAAATGACGGAAAGGTCAACACAGATCATAATAGGAGCAAACTCTGGTAAGTGGCTGCAGTAAAAAATCATATGTGTTGGAAGAAGGGAATGTGAGGTTGAAAGAGAGAGACGGAAAGGGACACACAAACACACACACACAACACACACACACACACAGAGAGAGAGAGAGAGAGAGAGAGAGAGAGAGGAGAGAGGAGGGGAGAGGGGGAGAGAGAGGCGGGGGGGGGTTGGGGGGTAATTATTCTTTGATGTTAAGTCCTGCTGATCGTGGTGGTGCCAGGTCGTTTGATCAGCCACGATTCCGTGGATTTTCAGTCAGTCATCCTGGCTTTTTATCTGCCAGACAGCGGCAACGTTGGCATGAGAATATCTGTGCATGGAGCTGTCAAAATGCACTCCAACAGGGTTCTTGTACTGAAAGTTCATGGATCTAAGATGTTCAGGGAAACGTTCGTTGAGTGAGCAATACGTTTCTCCAATGTACAGGATATTGAAAAGCGTGCAGGTTATGATGTAGACCAAGTTGGACGACAGGCAAGTGGAAGAAGATCTCATTGTGAATCTTCCAAGTGGGGCTGTGACGGTGGTGTGGCAGAGTGAGGAAGGGGCAAGTTTTGCAGTTTTTCTTGTGACAGGGCTGATTTCCGTGAGAAGGAAAAGAGCCAATGGGTGGACGCTGGACTGATGCTCTCACAAGGAGGTCTTGAAGGTTTGTCTTTATAAAATGCAACCAACGGTGGTTTGGAAAATGTGGTTTCGAGGACTGGATCTTTCTGCAAAACATAGAAGTTTCTAAGGAGAATATTGCAAACAGCAAGGTTGTGTGGGTGGTAGGTGAGCACTGCAGCTGTTCTGTCATCATGGCCTTTAAAAAGGTCTGGAACTGAGGGCTGCTGAGTGTGTGACGTTGCGTGTGCATTCAAGTACTTCATAAACGATGTTATCTGGGTAGTGACGAGAAGCGAAAAAGGAACACATTTTCACTGCTTCATTTTCAAAGTCAGTAGCATCACTACATATCCGTTTCAATCTCAAAAACTGTGAACATGGTAGACTGTTTTTGGAAGTGGCAGGATGGCTGGAAGAGTAAAGTAGATAAGAGTGGGCGTCAGTGGATTTCTAAAATACACTGGTCTTAAGGTTGTCCTGGTCAGGCTGGAGAGAGATCGTAACATCCAAGAAAGTGACAGAGGAAGGAGATATATTGTATGTGCATTGGAGTGATGGCTTAAAAGAGAGAGATGGTAGATGACTTGGAATAGGCTTTCTCTGGGGCAAGTGGCAATACCCAGGCAGTCGTCAATAAAACGTTTGGAAAGAGATGGTACTGGACCCAAACACTGTTTGAAGGCCTGTTCCTCAACATAGCCCACAAACAGACACGCATAACTGGGTCCCATCTTTGTTCCCATGGCGACTCCATTTGTTTGTCTGAAAGTCTCCCCGGCTAAGGAGAAGGACCTGAGTGTGAGAACAAGTTCAAGGAGGCGAAGAATGGTGGGGGTGCACAGATTGTAGTTGCTGGTGTACAAAAAGTGTTTCACGGCAATCAAACCATCTTTGTGAGAATGTTGGTATAAAGTGAAGCAATGTCCATGGTGAACAAACAACGTTCAGTTTAACAGTCATAGGAGAAGAATAAATCATTGATAAGTTGCAGGGTGTGGTTGGTGTCTTTGATATGGGCAGGAAGGGCAGAAAGAAGGGGCTGGAATATGGAGGCAAGAAAAAAAAGGAGATAAGGACTGTGGGGCACACACAATCCGAAACTATGGGTCTTCCTGGATTATCAGGTTTCTGAATTTTCCAGGGAGGAGATAGATTCTGGATTCCCTTGTTTCACTTTTGAAGGGACAGAAGGCTTCAGGGGGAGAATTTCTTTCATAAACGGTGCTCCTGATAACAGAATTGTCCATTCTAGTGGTAGATTGAGGGATTGGTGTGTTGAAAGAAGAGTTAGAGAATTCAGGTCTGGCTTCTTTTAAGTATAGGTCTTTTCGCCAGACAACTATGGCACATCCTTATCAGCTGGGTTGATTACAACATCTGATCTGTTGCGTAGATCTTGAAGGGCCTGCAGTTCTCTTGGAGTGAGGTTGGGATGTCTCGAAGACTTTGATTTAAGAGTCATTATTTGTCTCTGACACAAATGTAGCAATCAACCGATGCAAATTCACCACAGGGGGGACACCTCACTTTCCTTTCTCTCCTAACACATCTCATTTCTACTCGGCTCTGCAGTCACTTACCCGAGTTTGCTCCTACCATGATTGCATTCACCTTTCCATATATATATATTTTTTAAATTTCTGATTTCTCAGAGTTCTTTACCATTGAGAAAGGGTTTGAGGACTGAAACATTTGGTCACTCTATTCCCTAGGACTACCTTTTCCACCCTGTTTGGTGATGTTTTTTTTTCTTTTTCTTTTCATTATGTAATACTGTGGTCAAATTCGTTTCGTTGTCAGTGTACTCCGTGATATGTTGTTGAATAAGGAATGTTTCTCTGTGATAATGGCCCCACAGTGTACTCTGTGATATGTTGCTGAAAAAGGAATGTTTCTCTGTGATAATGGTTGAAAATGTGCTGCATAGTAAGGATCTTTGGACTAAGAATCTTTCTCTGGGATGTTGGTCCGACTGTGTACTCCATAACATGTTGCTGAATAAGGAATGTTTCTCTATGATAATGGCCCGACAGTGTACTCCATAACATGTTGCTGAATAAGGAATGTTTGTCTGTGATAATGGCCCGGTTGTGTACTCCATAACATGTTATAAATGTTCTCTGAATATGAATATTTCTCTGTGATAATGGGCCCGGCTGTTTACTCCATAGTATGTTGCTAGATAAGGAATCTTTCTCTGGGATAGTGGCCTGACACTGTAGTCTATGAAAGGTTGTTAGATAAGGAATCTTTCTCTGGGATAGTGGCCTGACATTGTAGTCTATGAAATGTTAGATAAGTCGTATTTCTTTGGGATAGTGGCCTGACAGTGTATTCCATAATATGTTGTTAAATAAGGACACTTTCTCTGGGATAATGGCCTGACAATGTAGTCCCTTCTATATTGTTGGCCACGGAATTTTTCTCTCGGCGTGTCATCAGACTGGATTCCATAACATATTGTTGGATAAGGAATCTTTTCTCTTGGATATTCGCCCGACATTGTACTCAACTATATGTTGTTGGACTAGGAATCTCTTTCTGGGATGATGGCCAACAGTGTACTCCATAATATGTTGTTGAATAAAGAATCTTCCCATGGGATAATGACCCAAAGGTTTACTCCATAACATTTTGTGGAATGAAGAATCTTTCTCTGGAATAATGATTGACCGTGTACTTAATAATATGTTGTTGAATACAGAATCTTTCCATGGGGTATTGGCCCAACAGTGTACTCTAAAACGTTTTCAGGGATAAGGAATCTTTCTCTGGGAGAATGTCCCGACGGTGTGCTCCATGGTTATGTTGTTGGAAAAGGAATCTGTCTCTGGGTTATTGGTCCAAAAGTGTAGTCCATGATATGTTGCTGAATAAGGAATCTTTCTCTGCGATAACTGTCCTACAATAGAGTCCATAACATGTTGAATAAGGAAATCTTTCTCTGGGATAACTGTCCGACAGTGTATAAAGGAACATTTCTGTGGGATAATTGTCCGACAGTGTAGTCCATGATAATGCTGTTAGGCACGGAATCTTTCTCTGGGATAGCAACCAGACAGTGTAGTCTAAAATTCATTGTTGTACAAGAAATCCTTCTCTGAGGTTAATCAAGACTGTTATTCTTACCAGGGCAATGAATAGTTAAGAATGCATGCTCAACTCTGCTGATTCAATAACCAGTACCCATTGTGGTCTAGATGTTGTGTTTGAATGAATGTTTTTAAGCATTGCTTCAAGTTCTTTGTTGTATGGACCCCCCCCCCCCCCCCCCCCCCCCCCCCCCCCCCCCCCCCCACCCTCCACCCCCCCCCCACCACCCACCCCCCCCCCCCCCCACCCCCCCCCCCCCCCCCCCACCCAAACCCACCCACCCCCACTAGACCAACACAAAAACAAAAAAAAAAAAAGAAAAAAAAAAGAAAAAAAAAAAAAAAGAAGTAAAGAAAGAAGACAAGAAAAAAAAATGCATAAGGGGCCTTTCCAGTTAAATTGGGTTTACTGTTTCTCTTTACACTTACTGCAAATCTTGGAGGAAGAGCCTTGTGTGTACTGCAAAACGGTATTATGCTCACAATTGTCCTGTGGATGTACAAGCCCTCCAAAACGCAGTTCTGTGCACACACACACACACACACCACACACACATTTCGCACCCCGCACGAACGCGCGGCCCGCGACGCGCACACACACACACCACTTACCAACACCACAGATGAATGATGAGACATGATACTTATACGTTTTTCTGTTGAACCCATTTGCACTGATTTTCTTCCTTATCAAGCACATGTACAGTTAGGGATTCAAAGTAAGCAACAACACACCAAACATCACCACACACACTACAAAACACAAACACCACAAAGAGACTGAA
>JADBJO010000041.1:1338550-1388212 GCA_016801955.1 Conus betulinus | reverse complement strand
GGTGACCAAACATGAATCAGGACAAACAGAACATGTGAAGCCTTCATGAAAGATCTGTCAGCACACAGCACACAGTGCTAACACATATAAAGGTGCATACACGCATGGGATGACAAACCACAACCCAAGCAAAAGGTGCACTTTAAAATCTGCAGGTCAGAGCAAAAACACACCACCCACAATGTCAGGTGGGAACATCATGTGAAGCAGGCAGCCCATGACTTCTTCCTTTCACAGCTGTGTGTGTGTGTGTGTGTGTGTGTGTGTGTGTGTGTGTGTGTGTGTGTGTGTGTGTGTGTGTGCGCGCGCGCATGGTGTGTGTGTGTGTGGTGTGTGTGTGTGTGTGTGTGTGTGTGTGTGTGGTGTGTGTGTGTGTGTGTGCGCAAGCATGGTGTGTGTGGTGTGTGTGTGTGTGTGTGTGTGTGTGTGTGTGTGTGTGTGTGTGTGTGCGCATGGTGTGTGTGCGTGTGGTGTGTGTGTCTGCGTGAGTGTGTGTGTGGTGTGTGTGTGTGTGTGTGTGTGTGTGTGTGCATGGTGTGTGTGTGTGGGGGGTGGGTGTGTGTGTGTGTGTGTGTGTGTGTGTGTGTGTGCGTGTGTGTGTGTGCGTGCGTGTGTGCATGTTTAAAATGCTTCTTTCTCAGTTTCTGCTTTTGATGAAAACAGTAGCAATACAGGCTGTGAAAGTGTAATCATCTGAAAGTCCATTAATATGGGGAATGAAAAAGACACATAACACACAAATGAACTGACTGGGATTTAGCAACACGCATAGTAAATCATAATATTCAATATTCATGGACTACCTCTAGACAAGTAGGCGAGAACAATTACAAATGAAAAAAAAAAAACAGTCAAAAACAAAAATGTAACAAAGCCAAACCAACCAACCAAACACACACACAACAGGGAAACACTTACTCATTCATCTTGGAGTAGATCTGCCCCAGGAGTGTGTGGATCTGTGCAGATCTGAGGCTGATGTCGCCATAGTGCTCGATGACAATGTTCAGGGCGTGCTTGGCCTCTGTTTCGGCCCAGCGCAGCGTGGAATCCTGCACCTCCTTGGGGCAATGCAGGGACTTCCACTGCAGCGACATGGCTGGAACCCACAGCAACAACAACCATCACTGTATCACCTTCATCACCATCTCCGATGCCAAAACCATTGACACAAACATCAATGTCATCATCGTGTGAAGGAGGCAACCCATGACTTCTTACTTTCATGGCTGTGTGTGTATTTGTGTGTGTGTGTGTGTGTGTGTGTGTGTGTGTGTGTGTGTGTGTGTGTGTGTGTGTGTGTGTGTGTGTGTGTGTGAGAGAGAGAGAGAGAGAGAGAGAGAGAGAGAGAGAGAGAGAGAGAGAGAGAGAGAGAGAGAGAGAGAGAGTGTGTGTGTGTGTGTGTGTGTGTTTGTGTTTTGTGTGTGTGTGTGTGTGTGTGTGTGTGTGTGTGTGTGTGTGTGTGTGTGTGAGAGGAGAGAGAGAGAGAGAGAGAGAGAGAGAGAGAGAGAGAGTGTGTGTGTGTGTGCTGTGTTATGGAGCTTCTTCTGCGTACGCAGGCTCCTGCAGACACTCCCTATATTAATCCCATCTACCCAACAAAAGGGAGTGGAGATTTGTGTGCATCACCATTTTTTATTCCCCCATTAAGAGAGCCATACACCATCTTCCGGGAAGGTGCATGCTATGTGTAACGTATCATCCATACCAATGGCCAAACGGGCCTCCTCGTCTGAAAGTTGGTGATGGGATTTTACATGTGTGTACAAGATGTTATGCGTGCCTTCATAGACAGAACCTCGGTTTATAGAAGGACCGTATGGGAAATGGAGTTAGAACTAAATGTTAACTCCGAGGGGAAAATCCCCCTGTACCGCAACGGCCCGGCGGAGATACGAACCTGCAACCCTTGGATTACGAGTCTGGCGCTCTACCACAAACTGAGCTATTCTGGACCCCCTGTTATGGAACAACACTGGCTTCATACAGTCCAAACTGGTCACATTAAAGTCAGTACCGATATAACTGGCTTCTGCTACACATGGAGCACCAGACTGGGGACACCATTCTGACACTCTTTCTCCCATCAGTTGGTGCAACTCACCGAAGTTGGTCAGGTAGGGATGCAGCAGAGCATGACCATCAGGCAGCTGGCTGCGAGCGATGCGCACAGCCTCCATGGCGTAGTCGTAATAGGTGTTGTCCATGCGGTAAGCTTGCCGCGCCATCAGGGCTTTGCTGAGCAGGCGATGTGCTGAGGCCAGCTGCAGGGGTGTCGCAGCCGTACACCAGTTCTGTCTGCCTCAGCAGCTCCTGCGAAGGTGAATGAACATGTATATTTACCCACCGTGTGTGTCTGTTGGGGTGGGGGGTGGGGGCTTTGTTCTTCTCTCTTCAGTTTTACATTTGTTAGTTTGTGTCACCATGCCTATACACAAATGACTAATGTGTGTCAGAATTAAGTTCATTGAAAAAAAAAAAAAAAGTTGCTCTGATCTGCTTGTTTACAAGCAACATAGAAGTTGACTTTTGCTCCTACAATTAAAGGCACATAACTCCAAAGTACTGCTGGTTGTAGTACGCATTCACCTAGCTTACATGCAGACAAGAAGCACACAGAACAGGCCAGGAAACTTCCCTTAAGGAAGTTCCAAGCTTGCCTATACCTCCCACACCCACAAATGGATGGAGTGTTAACAGGTGAAAAAAATGGTGATGTTGGTGATTTTTGTAAATATGAATTTTACACACTCTCTCTCACACACACACACACACACACACACACACACACACACACACACACATACACGCACATACACACACACACACACACACACACACACACATACACAAATACACACACACACATTCAAGCATGTGCACATTTGTGTGTATGCACACACATGCAGAGAGAAAGGGATAGACAGCTTACAGACAGGCTTACAGACAGATAAAAAACAGAGAGAGAGAGAGAGAGGGAGAGAGACAGACAGACAGACAGACACAGAGTTTGTGAGAGTGTGAGTGTATGTGTGGGTGTGGTTGTACATGTGTATGTGAATAGTGGTGCACTTATACACAGTATGTCTCCTACGCAGTGTGTATAATCATAAGAATCAACAGGTTTTTAAGTGCCCCATTTATACGAGTTCATGGCGCTTCATATGCACACTTTACACACCACATAAATGTTTACTTTACAAAGACAGTCCCAGACACAACAATGCACCCATAGATGCACACATGTATACGTGTCCTCCCCACCTTCCCCCCAATCAATCCCCATGAAAAATACCAAGATCAGGAAAAAAAGAGGTGTGGAAATGAAAACAAACCTAAGTACCAAAAAAACTGAACATCTATCTGCTGCAAAATCAAGGGTGTGGTTCACACAAAATGTCTTTTCAGGGCTGTACGATAGGCAAGAATTTAAGTGGTTCCAATGACCGCAGTTTATATGGCACAGAATTCCAGACAGAGGCAAAAAAAAAAAAAAAAAAAAAAAAAAAAAAAATCAAACTGCATTCATCAAATGTTTTTGTGGAACAATGTGAAACAGTTTGAGTAAGATTGTCAGAAGGTGAGGATCTTGGAGATGAATGTAAGTGAAGGAGTTGGGATATGTGGTCACACAAACCAAACAGGCTTAAACTATGCTTATTTCACTTTTGTATACTGTAAAAAGAACTCACACTAGCCAGCTGGACACCCGTGCTGTCCTGTTTAAACTCATTACACAAATGACAGAGGCTGCTCAGTGCCTTCAGATAGAGGGGGTGGGAATTTGCCAAACTTGTCCCTGCAAAATAAAGAGAGACGAGATTGCTCCACTACTGTAACTGTTCAGCTATGTTCTCTGCACACACACACTGTGTACTGGCATATCTGTGTGTTTGTATAAACATCTGTACACATATGTCTACATCTATCTATCCATCTATCTATCTTTATTTATGAGTGTGTGTGTGTGTGTGTGTGTGTGTGTGTGTGTGTGTGTGTGTGGTGTGTGTGTGTGTGTGGTGTGTGTGTGTGTGTGTGTGTGTGTGTGTGTGTGTGTGTGTGTGTGTGTGTGTGCATGTGTGCATGTGTGTGTGTGTGCGTCTGTCTGTGTGTATGTGTGTGTCTGTCTGTGTGTATGTGTGCATGTGCTTGATTGGTGTCTGTGAGCGTATGAGGATGTGTTTCTGCCGCTGTTGTGTCAGTGTGCACACATGAATGTCACATTAACCACAATTTGAATGAGTACTTACACACACACATAAACACACACACACACACACACACACACACACACACACACACTCACACACACACACACACACGCACACACACACACACTCTCTCACACACACACACAGACACACACACACACACACACACACACACACACACACACACACACCACCCCCACTAACACATACCTATCACCATCTTTCCCACCACCATCGACAACAACAACAACGACAGATCACTACTCACTGAGCGTACTGGACAGCAAACACAGCCAGGGTCTCTGCCTTCTTCACCTGCCACATTGCGCAGTGGGCCAGCACCGCATGGGTCACCACCTCCACCACAGAGCTGTGGTCCTCAGGGTCCAGCCCCTGTTCACAGTGGACAAAGGATACTGTGGTCAGATCCGAACAACTGCTTTCCCTGGATTCTCACTGAAGAATTGAGCGTTTCCATGGAAACTGGTTGACCTTTGCTCTCTTCTCTGCTCTATCAGTTTCAGTTTCAGTGTTAACATGAGCCAGCTGGCCCACACACAAGCTCTTTAAGGGCTGTTGCAGTGCAATGCACAAAAACCTCCTGTCCTGAAAACACGACAAGCTTCTTTGTTCTTGAAAGGATAAAACTTTTGAGGGTAAATGATGATGAAGCTCACACTTGAAAATAGTTTTGGCTGTATTGTTGTAATTCTTATAGTCTGGTTGATTTTAAAACCAAAACACTGATTGTGAAACCATAAACAAACAAACAGAGAAAAAAGAAATTAGCTTTAAAAATCAAACGTTAACTAGTATTTTCATCAGGTGAATTCTTCCTAATAACCCAGTGTTTACTTAATTATCTTAGTTAAGGGTCAAAGGTTAAGGCCCCATAGCCCACTGACTGCAAGGGAAGTGAACTATTAGAGGCGCATTATGTTTTGGAGTATGACACGATTTTAGCAAAGTACTTTACTGCCCAGTTTCTGTTAGCAGCGTCAAGTGACAATCCATGCAAGAAAATGTCTGAATATTGTGCATGTTATAAACTTGTTTTAAAACTACAAACTCATCAGTTTCAGACAACAGAAACATGATTTTTCAATGACAAGATCTGTAATTACGAGAACATTACAAATGAAAAAAATGACACACTTGTATGAACCTGTAATGTCTGTCTAGTTGACTGTAACCAGTTGTGCAATCCCCGATCAAAAGCTTAATTTAATACCTGGCATAATGGAAGTTCAGCCCACAATCTGATTCACACCGATGTGCTGGTGTATATCCAGCTCATGCTGCACCAGGTGAAATCTTTCATGAAGTTATTGTTCTGTGGTTCATGGTCACTTCTAAAGACAAATCATTTTGCAAGGAGGATGGTTTGATGCACTTTCATTCCATGTCACAAAGATGATGGTATTAGCTTCCCCCCAGGTGCCAAGATCATTGGCAGACAAACTGAGAGAAAATTCAGACAAAGGCACACAGACAGACAGACACAGAACAGAGCAACCTGCCTGACCCGCGCATGCAGTTTATCCTGTCTTGCATTGAATACTGTATTTCTCTTTTGAATCTTTGCCTACTTCTTACATCTATTCCTTTCACTCAGCTTGTTGTCTGAAACAAAAGATCTCAACGCATCACTCCCTCCTTGCAGTCTCTCCGTCGGCTACCTGTCTCATCTGGGATAAAGTATACAATTAGCACTCTCTACTATATAAATGCCTTCACAACTCAGCTCGGTGATACTGACAGTTTTCACCGTTTTTAAACCGCATCCATTCTCTACATTCTGTATCAGATCCACTCTGTACATGAATCCCCAGATTGTGAATCCCCAGATTTAAAAATCAACAGTCGACTGCCACTCCTGCTCCCTCATAAAACAACACTGGACACATTTTAAAACCATTCTCAATTTCTTTTTTTTTGCCCCAGCCAGATTCATCCCTCTGCCTGTTCAGGCATTTGTTTAATTACTTCTTTATCAATTCATTCTGGGGGTATTATATATTGAAAGGTATGGTTTACATGTGTGTGAATGACATATGAAAGTGCCTTTACTTGTTCCTTGCTAAAGAGAATCCACTGTATGAATACTAATATCATGACCCTCATTACTGCACAGCATTGTAGCCTGTGAATTATTCTTTTGTGCAAGATAAACTGCCATATAAATACTGTTATTATCATCATTATTTTTGCACTAGTTCTATCAAAGTTCTATAAGAACTCAAGTGCTGGTATATGGGGAAGAGGTCAATAACTGACAAAGGCCAATAAAGCCAACTATTTCGAAAATATAACCACATTAGCTTCTTGTTCTTTGTGTGCTTTTTATTTTTTCTTTCGGAATTTTTTTCTCTCAATGTTTTTACTTTTTTTTAATCAAAAAATCTGTTTTTAAATCAGGGTCCAGATTATCTTTTTTTCTTCTTTTGCGCTAGTCTTCTGTATCCCCACCTCCCCACTCCTACCCAGTCCCCCCACCTCTGTACCTCTGCACAGTGGAATCATCCTATGTCGCTCATACCCAGCTCCCCTGTATACAGCCACATACAGGTCCTTGATCCCTCTTTCTTCCACTCGTTGTAGATCAAACAAAAGCTGCTCATGTCATCATGTTACACTGAATTGGTCACTTTCCTTGATCTGAACATAACATCATTTTTGCTCCTATCAATAATAAAAAAAAAAAAAAAAAAAAAACACAAAGGCTATGCCATTCGTGAACAAACGCTAATTGATGTCACTAAAATTCTTGTTCCTTAGATTTAAATGAGAAAGATCCAAAGGTCACACCATTTGTGAATTCATGTTAATTCATGTGTGTACATTTCCTCTGTTATTGTTTGTATGCCAAATTTAAGATCCAGCTGAACTGGAACCTCCTTTGGGGGTGGGGGGGTACGGACGGGGCAATGAATGGGGAAGATTAAATTCTTCTTGTTCTTTTTTTCTGTGTGCCTCTCACCTGCACACATATTAGACAGCTGGGCATGGTCAGCACCCCCCCTTGGTTTCACTATCAGAAAAAAAAAATGTCACTCACTATCAGAAAAAAAAAGGTCACTCACTACCAGAAAAAAAGGTCACCCACTATCAGAAAAAAAAATGTCACTATCAGAAAAAAATGTCACTCACTATTAGAAAAAAAATGTCACTCTCAAAAAAAAAATGTCATACACTATCAGAAAAAAAAAAGTCACTCACACTCAGAAAAAAGAATGTCACCCACTATCAGAAAAAAATGTCACTCACTATCAGAAAAAAATGTCACTCACTATCAGAAAAAAAAGTCACACACTATCAGAAAAAAAGGTCACTCACTATCAGAAAAAAAAAAACTCACTATCAGTAAAAAAAAAAAATGTCATTCACTATCAGAAAAAAAAATGTCACTATCAGAAAAAAAAAAAATGTCACTCCTTGTTTCTTGTTTTTAAAGTGTTTGCCTCTACCTACCTTACCCAAGATTCCCGTTTGACAGAAGAGTTAAAACTGTTAAATCTACATTATAAGCAGACAGACAAACCTGCAGGGCTTTTCTGGACCAGTTGTAGGCTGAGGCATTGGAACCGTACTCCAGCATCAAGGCACTCAGCTCCTGGTGCAAACGACCTTCAAACAGCAACTGCTGCCCGAAAGACATCATCTCAATCTTGTAGGTCATCTGAGTTGCTGAGAAGTAGGCACGCTGGGCACCTCGCAAATCATATGAGTCGTTGCAAACCCCCATCAGCCTCACTTGAGCCTTGAATTCATCAATCTGCAGGATGAAAGGACACTTATGGTAGTTGTGCCAGACAAGAATGAATAGTTTATGGCCATTCAACGCAACTTAAGGCAATACAAAATATGAGAATAGACTATATCAAGCATTCGCGAAACTTTGTGAGTATCAAATTACCCACCTTCACAATTTTCACTTCATAACTGATTTAGTTTCATAAGGTCCAAAATCTGTAGCTGATTCAGTTTTTAAGCTGTCTCCACAAAAATTTGATGACTTTTCTAATAAAGCCTGGTCTGTATCATTAACTGCTCGCTTTTTCTCCTTTTTTTTTTTTTTTTGATAAACAAAGGAGTAAACGAAAAGAAAAAAAAAACAAACAGAAAAGGCAAGGCTTTAGTCTGTCAGAAAGACTGTAGTACACACACACACACACACACACACACACACACACACACACACATGCGCAGGCACATGCTCATACACACGCATGTGCTCACACAAAATCAAGTATCCAAAGAATCAATTCACTCACTCTTATTCCATCTTAAATTAAACTGTTTATGTTTACTTTACAGGCTTTCCATGATTACTTCATATAGATTCATACAAATAATGCATGTTTGTATCCATTCACACATACACATAAAACAAATACACATGTATGCACACTTGCACACACACACACACACACACACACACACACACACACACACACACCACACACACACACACACACACACACACACACACACACACACACACAAAGGGAAAAAATAAAAAGAAAATCATACATGTTGTACTATAATCATGTCACACCTTTTTTGTTCACAACTGAGTCTACATTTTAACACTCACCCAGTTTTCCATTGCAGGACTGGACTGGAGCAAAGTGATAATGCTGCAAATCACTTCCTTGGCCATGCTCCACATCTCCCAAACCACCAGCATATCCACAAAACGGAACCCTAGCCCAACCACCTGCCGGTAAAGGTTGGACACTGGGTCCACAGCCAGCATTTCCAGGGTGGATGTGTAACTGGTGAAGATATCCTTGGGGATGTTGACGTCAGCCGCCTGCAGAGTTCTGATATGCTTCAAGTACAGGTGGTAAAGATGAGACTGAGACAGAAACTCTTGGACAGAATCGCACATGCAGAGCTCAAATCCTGATGGGTAGCTGACGCCGCCGAGCCAACGCTGAAATGATCTCAAGGCGCCGGATGTAATGTAGAGCAGTTTGTTCCTGACGGAGCTGCTCGTTCGCTTCAGGTGTGCCCAGTTCTTCTAAGGACTGTCGCAGTTCTTTGGGAAATTCAATCAGGGATCTGCAGATGTTTACATAATGTTCTGTCTCATCTTTGACTCAGCGAAACAAAAAGGGTAATATCATATATATGCATATGAATACTCACAGTAGACATCTTTTCTTATCTGATCAGTCATAAATCATAAACGTAGAAAATGTGTGATAACTGTCATGCTCATTCAGTAAGATAGATTTTGTGAAAAATCATGACAAAAGATCATCTTAAATTAGTTTAGTTTAACTTGAAAGGCTTACTGACCATAGGATAGACAGAATTTTAAATTCTCTCTCTCTCTCTCTCTCTCTCACATACAAATACACACATGCAATGTGCATACACATACATTACAATTGTTATTGGTCAATATGATACACACTATGTTGTAATGAGGATTCACAACAGTATCATACTTTGCATGGGGGTGCATGTGAAAATTACTGAGCAGAAGTGAATAACTTATTTTGTCTAATATCATGTATGATGAAAAGGTTTTACTGATAATACTAAATATAAAACCATTGAACTCAACACACACACACAGACACACACAGACACATTCAAGCACACACAAACTACTGGTCACACACACACACACACACACACACACACACACACACACACACACACACACACACACACAAATTACTAGTGCTAAACACATACACACACCCTACTAGTAAATACTTAAACAGTTGGAGTTGGTTGTACAGACTTGAGTCAGTTGTACTGAAAACCTGTTACGAGTACTAAGCTGAGTCTTTCTTTTCTTATCAAAGCCCTTCTTTGTCATACAGTCTCTTGTCGTAATGAATGAAGGCTTGATTATGTCAAACTGATTTTGTCACTCACTTAACTTGTATGTAACAAGACTGAAAGCAGAGCTCACATTCAAAGTGACTGGTACCCTTTATTGTCTCACATCCTGTGTCAGTCTTCCTTGTTAGTTTGTTTTTCATGTTTGTCTGGTCTGTAGAAGACCTGTAACAAGCTGGAACATGTGACTATATACTGTCTTTTGTGTTTGATTCATTTGTCGGTGGTAGTAATGTGTCTTTTTTTTTTTCCCTCTTAGACAGTTTGGGCTGTATCTTGTAAAATGGTACACACACAAAAATTTAACATAGAAAAAAAAAAGAATCTCCTATGAGTGAATAATTTTTACACATTGACAGCTATTTCTTTTTTTTTTGTTGTCTTCCACAGACCATAATGTGGCAACTATATCTATCTCCATAATCAGTGAATTTCAAGAAGAAACGTTATTGCTTCTGCAAAGACAATCCAGACAAACTGATTACAGGACAAAACACAATGCATTTCAACCTCTTTGGTCTTCTTCAGGTAACGAACAATATTCAGGACAATAGGAGAAGATAAGTGGTTGCTCATGCTTCATCTTTATTGTGCTGAAAGTTGTTTGTTTTATCTGACTGAAGAAGACCTAACAGGTTGAAATGCACCATGTTTTGTCCTGTCATCTTGTTTGTCTGGATTGTCTCGGGGAACCAGTAACTTTCTCTTAAAAACTTGCTCAGTTTCCACCTTCAGTCATCCTGCTTTGAAACCACCCTCCATGGTCCGTGCTCAGCTGAGTGCTCAGATTTGTTTTCTTGAGCTTTACATGAAATGCTGCATGCATCAAAGGTTCTGTACGAGTAGAATGTTTGTTCGCAAAGATCCTGCCAAGGTATTGCCATTAAACACTGTTTTCTATGGCAACAAGCACAATCAGCCAAAGCAGCCTTTATCAAAAACCTGTGTAGAATTCTGACATCTTACATGGCAGGAGTGTGTCTTGTGCATTCATGGGCACATCAACAATGGATGCAGGAACTATAATTTATGTATAGTTCATGCATCTACTGAGAATTTATGTCTGCTCCTGAATGTACGGAAATTCAAGTCGTATTTCAGAATTTCTGAGCACAGTCTTTCAATAAAGGCTCAGCATTTACCACTGGTTCTGGGCAATCTTGCTTGGTCAATTTGAAAAAAAAGTGCTTTTTGTGCACTATTTAAATGAAATAAAAAGGGAAGAAATGAATCACACACACACACACACACACACACACACACACACACACACACACACACACACACACACACACACACACACACACACACACACACACATAATCAAGAGAGAAGTATATGGAGAGAGCCAAAAAGGAGACAGCCAAAAGAGAGAGAGAGAGAGAGAGAGAGAGAGAGAGAGAGAGAGAGAGAGAGAGAGAGAGAGAGAGAGACTGACTGAGAGACCAAGAGAGACAGAGAGAGAGGTATTTTTTGTTGATAAGCATATGGATATTTCTTTTTGCCCAGTCCTTGAAGTTTGAAAAGTCCCTGCATCCCTGCCCCCCCCCCCCCCCCCCCCCCCCCACCAAATAAAAAAAAAAAGAGAGAGAGAGAGAGAGAGAGAGAGAGAGAGAGAGAGAGACAGAGAGAGAGAGAGAGAGAGAGAGAGAGAGAGAGAGAGAGAGAGAACAGAAACATATGAAAAAAAAAAACAAAACTGTACAAAATGTTACAGTGCGAAAAAACATAACAGCATGACATCAAACTCAGACTCTTTGCAAATCTATCACCATTCATACATGAGAATTACAAACAACAGTTACATAAAAAAAAAAATTAATCTTACTTGAAATTGTCAGGTGTTGGAATCCACTGGTGAAAAAATCCTTTCACCAACATCATCGGCTTGTGACTGTCTACACTAGACAGAGACATTTTGTCCATGTCCATATTGACGCTCAACAAATCCCGCTGCTTGTCCACACCTTCCTCATCCAGCCTCAGCACGTTTGTCTCTGGCTGCTTTTCATTGATCTGTGGCAGCGGCTGGTAACGAGGATAGATCACCTTACTGGCTCGGCTCTCCACATCGCTGAACTTTCCCGCTTGGGATGTAGGGCGGTGGATCATTGTGTTGTCCAGAAACTCACCAAGTCACGGTATCTGTGCTTGATGTTGTTGCCACCTTCAGGGTTCAAGAGGGAGTCACGGAAACACTTGTACCACTCAGAATCCTTGCTCTTTGTGGGGAGGATGTCGATAAGAATGCGAGCACGATCTTGTGGTGTGCGACCTGACTCGATTTTTCGCAAATCTTGCTCGCTGATGATGCCATGCTTCATCAGAGCTCCCAGGATGTGCTCCACTTTCAGCTCCTGAACCAAGGCAATGCGGTTCACTTTGAGCCGCATCAGGTTTTGTTTGTCCATTCCTGAGATATGGTTCGTCAGCACAGGAGCAGCGGGAATCCTGTTTCAAACAAAGGGGGAGGAGGAGGGGGGGGGGGGGGGGGGGGGGGGGGAGCAATTAGTACTAAACAACTTTTTGAAATGGAATAGTATGGCACAAAGAATGATTCTGGAAACCTTTTTTTTTTTTTTTTTTTTTTTTTTTTTTTTGTAGTCTGAAACAAATGTGTACATTCAATTATATTCAACATTTTTTGTTCCTTATTTTCCCCTTGATTTTTTTTTTTTTTGTTTACAAACAAAAATGAGCACCAAAGTCCAAACATTTACAGAATATATTATAAGTCATGCAAAGTATCACTTAACTTGAACATATATATATATATATATATATGTGTGTATATATATATATATATATATATATATATATATATATATATATATATAACATGCTATGTGACAAATAATGTAAATACATGGCACAATGCGCAGAAGTATGTCATTTTGTATAGTAAAAAGCAGTATTTGCAAACTTGCAAATGCACCAACATTACTGTCAAACTTGACAATAAA
This sequence comes from Conus betulinus, assembly GCA_016801955.1. NCBI lineage: Eukaryota > Metazoa > Mollusca > Gastropoda > Neogastropoda > Conidae > Conus > Conus betulinus. The sequence continues at coordinate 1,375,176 of JADBJO010000041.1, read as the reverse complement.
GGAGTTTTAATACGTTCAATATTTTCTAATTCAATACTAACTTTTTGTTTATATTTTTTTCTTTTTAATTTTCTTTAAAATCAAAAAGACATTTTAAATCACACCCAGTTACTTTTGTAGCCTTTTAAACAAAAATTAGATGTAAACTCACACACGAGGAAAAAGGGGCAAACTGACCTGAATGTGGTAGCTGGTCCTTAGGGTGAGATTATATATCCTGATGTTTCGGGCCCTATAATCTCACCCTATGGACCAGCTACCACATTAAGGTCAGTTGGACCCTTTTTCCTCCTGTTCCAAGTCCTGCAGTCAAGATGTCCTCTTAAACTCACACAGCTTTACAAACCCTAAGAGAAAGCGAGAACGTTTGCTCTATGCTTAATCTGCTGTCACTGTGCTGCAGAAATCCTCAAACACTTCCCAGTCAATAGAACCATGGATGGCAGCAAACAGCACAATATCATCTGCCCACAGCCATGAAGCTTTCATTAAAGTACATCATGGGAAACCAAGTGACTAGGATTAACAGGCAAAACCCCTGAGGCTTTGGAGCGATGCCATCAGGAAGACTCGCATGTCTTGGATTTTTTCAATAGCAATAATAATAATGGGGACAATTTGTATAGCGCTCAGCCTAACAATGCAGGCTACAGGATGCTTTATAAGTTTTTAACAAATCAATATCTAAAATATACGCACACACACACACACACACACACACACACACACACATGCACGCTTGCACACGCATACACACATGCACGCACACATACACACACTAACACACATAATTCTGTGTTCATGAGTCATTAACAAACACACGCATTGTCATGCGTGCATGCTCTCTCTCTTTCTCTCTCTCTCAAACACAGACACAGACACACACACTGGCACACAGAGTCACATACATAGACAATGCACTGTAAAACATGGAGAACAGCTCATTCATACAAAAGAAAAGTGTACTAGTGACATGTAGCTGTTCAGTAAATTTTTACTTCAGGTGGTATTCTGCAACTGCCGTTTAAACAGCTAAGTTTTTAACGCAGACTTGAAAGTCTGGAAGGAAGGGTGATGATGTAGTTGGAAAGGTAGCAAATTCCACAGTATCGCAGCAGAAAATGAAAATGCTCTAGAACTGTCCTGCTTTTGATTATATGACCGGATTAACAAAAATTGGTCATCAGAGGAGGAATGGAGGGACTGTGTAGGAATAATACATTTTTTGAACAGGTCAGAGAGAGGCAGGCACTTCATACATGATAATTTTATATCGTGGACAAACAGACTTATTGTGAGCCAGTATGATTTCTTCAAGAGATACAAAGTATGGATGTTCTTGTGGCACCATGTAGATAAGGCAAGCGGTGGAATTTTGACCATGTCGTAGTGGTGGGAGAAAACTGCAGGTACAAGGAGAAGAGCATTACAACAAATTAATCATGACAAGATGCAGGAAGACACCAGCCTTTACATGGCCTGTTCTGCAAGAAAAGGGCTGATAGAAACCATGCAAAAGAGTTCAAGAAAGGATGCTTGGCAGATTTTGGCTATGTGGTGTTTCAGGGTGAGATCAGAGCCCAGACAGAAGCCAAGGTCATACACATACATTACAAATGCAATGTCAGTGGAGCTTAGGACTACTGACAATGAAGACGGGGATCCTGAGCTTGAGAGTAATTCATAAATTGGATAGCATGGTTTTATCATTGTTTGATTTCAGCATATTATTAGATATCCACTGTTTGATATTAGAGACACAATCTTGAAGATTGTTGACGAGACTATCATAGTTATCTAGCGAGTCAGAATGTTCCAGCTGAGTGTCATTGGTGAACATTTCATGATGATCTCAGTCATGCGCATTGTGTACATTATGAAAAGCTCTAAATCTAACACAGAACCGTGGCAAATGCAAAAGCCTGATGATGTTTTAGAAAACTTTCTCATTATTGAGGATGAAACATTCTCTGTTTGACTGATAGGATCTGAACCAGTTTAGTGCAATGTCACATATGACAAAATTTGTGATTAGACATGAAAGGAGAAATTCATGATCAACTGTGTTGAAAGGTGCAGACAGATTGCGGAGAAGAAGAATAGATATTTTGACGTTATCAACAGATGTCAAAATATTGTTTAAGATTTGGATAAGAGCAGTTTCTGTGCTATGTCCAGCGTGGTAATGACTGGTGGAAACTCAGAAGGTTAGACATAAGATGGTGGGATAATTGATGGAGGACTAATTTCTTAAAACTTTTGATAAGATAGGGAGACTGGAGATTGGTTGGAAATCATTCATTTGGACCAAGTGACTGAGTTTTCAAAAGAGTTTTTGCAACTGCAGTTTTGAAATCATCTGGGACTGAACCACTCAGGAGAGACCTGTTGGAGATATTTATGATGACAGGTAGTAGGGTGTTGAGATTTTTTGTAAACCAGAGAAATTGGGATAGCATCAAGTCCACTTCAAGAAATGACAGCACTGAGGCCCACAGAAGAAAGTTCTCCTGTCCTTTCTGCCCTGCAAGGAACACCATGGCAAATTTACAGCAAACTGCAAATGAGCAGATACTACCAAACCCACTTCCAAGAGACCCTACCCATCCCACACCTTCAGGCCAGAGATAGTTCTCTTCCTATGGATGGCGGATCGTGAAACCAGTCAAACTAATTTATAATTCATCAACCATGAGTGAAGAACACTGAATTTCAATTTACTGACAGTTCACATGATGTTCAGAAACAAGGGGAGAGCAAAAATATAGCATTGTTACATTCTATTTTGTATACTAATCAGTCATTTGTTAAACTCATACCATTTGTTACCTCTCATTATTTAGTTAATCATCTACTGATTTAATTATTCAGTATTGAGTGCATGAACAGACAGCTGTATTGCAAATTTTGACAAAATGACACATGCAACAGTGTTTTCAGAAGATGATCTCAAAAGTTTAATTTAACTTGAAAGGGAGACGTGGCATGACCTATATTTTAATGCAGAAAAATGTAAAGTGCTTCATATTGGTAAAACAAACCCACAAAAGGAGTATATAATGAAAACTGGGGACAAGGAAATAAAAGCATCTAAATGTAAAGAAGAGAAAGACCTAGGTGCGACTTTTGACAAAAATTTGCTATTTGACAGTCATATTGTAAATAGTATTAATATGGCTGACAGAATGATTGGAATAATAAAAAGAACCTTTACATTTATAGAAAAGGACACTTTTTTACAATTATATAAGACACTAGTTAGACCCATTCTTGAATATGGAAACACTGTATGGTATCCAATGCTAAAGAGACAATTAAAAGCTCTAGAACAGGTACAAAGAAGAGCAACTAAGATGATTCATAATATAAAAGATTACTCATATCAGGGAAGATTAAAATATCTACAACTTCCAAAAACTTAAGGCAAGAAGAATAAGAGGAGACTTGATTCAAAGCATACAAGATATCTAATGGAATTGATGATGTTGATAAAGCATGCTTTCTTTTTGTGCAGAAGAATGTTACAAGGAACAGTGAAGATAAGATGTTTAAACAATATTCCAGAACTAATTTGAGAAAATTTACTTTCACTAATAGAGTAACCAGTTTTTGGAATGAACTAACAGTTAACATCAAACGTGCACCTAGTATCAACATTTTTTTAAAAACCTCATACATAAACATGAATTATACACTAAAATTAGATATGAATTTGATGGATAATAGGACTGAGCTTGCCTATGACTGGACCAACGGTCACGAGAAAAAAAAAAAGATATATACATCCAGAAGGGGTGTACAAAGCCTAAATAGGCTAAGTTGTTTTTGATACAACACCCCTGATCCTGATCCTGATCCTGATGTTTGCCTTTCAATATTGGTTTTGTTATTCATGAGACACAACCCTTTTGTACTTCAGTTATCTGATCGTCTTGACAAGTAAGTATGTCATACGACACGAAACGACTTTGCCTCTGATACACTCTGAATGTTTTTCAACACAAATACTACAGTGGCAACATATATAAACTATTTATATGACATAGGGGAAGTCACCAGTGTGTCTTCTGTTATCAAGAAATATTGTTCGGTTTCTAGAAGAATTGATTTTAATCCATTCTGACCTAACGTGTCATCAGCCACTCATTTTCCGGCTTTAAACGATTCCATACCTGGAGTTTAAGTATTTTCTTAGAATCAATTTACAACCGAGTCAAATGCCGAACTCACCAATAGACCGTATCAGCTATACACTGTACAATGCCTAATATGCTTTCTTCAATCTTTTCTATATTAAGAAGGTTTTGGCCAAGCAAATTACTGCCTGGATACTTACTCAGAGATCACAAAAGTGTTTCTTCGCAAAGTGGATGTCATGATTTGATGGTCTCTTGTCGGCGCGGGAGATTGTTTATTGTTGCCAGAACGCCATGTATGTGGTTGCGGATGGAAACCAGTCGGTTGATTCCGTACTTCCCCGTCTATTCACCGGAGATTGCCGAAAGACCTCGAAATAAAGGGAGGCTAATAGCTTGCGTTTAAAGAGATCGAAAGGAACTTCAAAACCTTCGTGCAGTGCACTGTGCTTCTGAGTTGGGCTCGTTTTACCAGCACAGTTGTGCGTTTTATGAGAGATGAAGTTGTCTTTGATGCAGGTTTGTCATTGTTGAAAACAGACGTTATTTTTCAACAGATGGAGGACACTAAAGTAATACACATATAAGGGATAAGTTATATAAGGACTTGCACTCTGCGGCATTGCCCATTACCCCCACGACGTGAATGGCATTGACAACTGCCATAATTTACTATTGACATCCATGGCATTGTCACATTTAACGCTATAATTAAAGTGTAATCAAAAGAGGAAGAGAGGCTTTTTCATCTTCTTTACGAATCATTTTGACAAATCCTATTTAAAAAAAAAAAAATCAAGTACTGTATCTCCCAAACATGAACAAACGAATCACAGGACAAAACACGACGCGTTTCGACCTCTTAGGTCTTCTTTAGGCAAGGTAAACAACACTCAGGACAAGGAAAATGAAGAACAATTAATCACTTATCACAATGAGACTGGCACAAGATTGGCGCTTGTCTTCATCAGCAGATGATCCTCTTGTATTCATGTAATATGTTCTACTGATGGCAGTGCTGACAGCGGCAGCAGTGACCTCAACTATGCCATCCAGATTCAACCCTCTGTCACCAAGAGATGAAAAAAATCAAAATTGTAGATTTTCCTCCAGTGTCTAACATTTTCAATCATATCACAGAATCACAGAAATGTTTGGCTATAGGCTAAATGCCTGTTTTCCCTCATTATTAGTGCGCATGAATATGCTTTTGGATCACAACATAGTGACTGTCCGTTGGTTAAATCAGGCATAGTATATACTACATTTATTAATGCTTTAGTAAAGATTTAAATCAATGGAAAAGACTTGGTCCTTAAAAAAGTTTTGTCAATTTGATTTTTGAAGGCGTTTAACTGATGATGCATAAATGGTATCATAGGGAAGGTTGCTCCATAGATTAATAATATGATTCATAAAAAAACCTGTGGAACTGGTTAGTTATGAAGTTGGCTTTTTAAGTTTGAAGTTGTGCCCTCGAGTCTCATCATAGTTAGCCAGTAGTGCAGGGAGCATATTGTGCATGATCTTATATACATCAATGAGATCACCTCTTAGTTGCCTGAATTCTAGGCTGGGCAACCTAAGTGGAGCCATACGCTCCTCATAGCCAAGATCTCCAGTACCAGTTATACACTTGGTAAATCTTTGTTGAACGCCTTCAATCATAGTTATGTGCTTTTTTAAGTAGGGGCACTATACCGAATTCCTGTATTCGAAGAATAGGCCTAACTAAAGCTTTGAATAATGGAACCATTATTTCAAGAGACTTGTTTGTAATAGTTCTCAAAAGCAGACCAGAATTTTGATTTCCTTTTTTCACAGTATTTGTTATATGTGAATCAAAGCTTAATTATGGGTCCATGGTGACCCCCAGATCCTTTTCAGTAGCTGTACTGTCCAGTACACGTGTTAAACCATTCTCTTTTATTACATATTCATAATGTGGATTGTTCTTTCCAAGTGGGAGTACTTTACATTTCTCACTATTAAATTGCAACAGCCAAGTATTTGTCCATTCAACCAATTTATGTATACACATTTGTAAATGATCTCTGTCATCAGTATTTCGAATTGCTGAGTAAACCTTGGTATCATCTGCAAAAATTTTAACATCACAATCTACCTCTCCAGGCATGTCATTTATAAAGAATATAAACAGCATTAGTCCCAGGACACTACCGTGTGGTACACCACTTGTCACCCTCACCTTCGACGAACGGATGCCACTGACACTTACGAACTGGGATCTTTCATTTAAAATATCACCTATCCATGATAAAAACTTTTCTTGTATACTGTATCCAGCCAGCTTATTGATAAGTCCATGATGGTGAACTGTATCAAAAGCTTTTCTCAGATCAAGGTAAACTGCATCTACAGGTACTTTGTCATCTAACATGACTGACCAATCATTCAATGTAACAAGTAGGTGTGTTTACACACAATCATCCCTTGGTAAATCCAAACTGTTCTCTTGATAACATATCATATCTGTTTAATTGCTCGCAAAGAGCATTCCGGATAAAGCCCACAAAAATTTTACAGATGACTGATGTTAAGCTGACTGGGCGATAATTCCTTTAAAAAAATTGTGATTTCCTTTCTTAAAAATAGGACGCACTTCAGCTTCTTTCCATGCGCTGGGTATGACACCATTTTCTATAGTTCTATCAAACAGTATCTTTAAAGGGTATGCAATGATATCAGCCAGCTCCTTTAATACTCGTAGGTGAATCTCGTCAGGTCCTGGGGACTTAGATGGCTTTAGATTTTTTTAGGGCTTTATTCATCTGCTCTACAGTAACTTCTAATTGGGAAATACCTGGAACATTTTTCTTGCACGAAAACTCTGGAACATTCTCGTTACCCTCCACTGTAAAAACACTAGCAAAAAAAGCTGTTTAACACACTGGCTTTTTCTGTATTGTTTTTTTGTCAAGGTACCATCTTCCTTAATCAGATTTCCAACCGATTCTTTTGGCAAAGTCTTACTTGCAACATATGGAAGAAACCTTTAGGGTTTCTCTTTGACTCTTTGGCTAATTTAGTTTCCTTGGCCTCACATGTTTCCTAGACTCCTAAACTACTGACTTTTGTAAAGTTATTTATAACTTCTGTTAGCTCTTTCCTGGTCAGGTTCACATGGATGCATATGATTGCATGTGCTGACCAAAGGTTGGGTCTTAGGTAAATGTTAACAAAAAAAAAAAAAAAAAAAAAAAAAAAAAAAAAAAAAAAAAAAAAACAAAAAAAAACAAAAACAACACACAACAACAACAACAACAAACGTGGACAAACGAATCACAAGACAAAACATGACGTGTTTTGACCTCTTAGGTCTTCTTCAGTCAAGATACGGAACAATAAGGACAACTAAAATAAACGAGCAATCACTTCAATCGTGCAAAGTTTGGTTTCAAGTCTAGCTTATTTAATCCTTATTCTGTGCATAGATGATAAACACATTGAGAGTACATGGAAGTTTTTCTCCTTTTCGCATCATGTGCTACTTTAAGTATGCTAGTTTTGAATGATTTGGTGATTTTCTTTCTTTTTTTTTTTTTCAATCAAAGCCAATGAAAATAATGATATAGTGAGGCACTTTTAGCAAGAAAATATAAAAGTAGACACTGAAAAGCCATTAAAGTTCATATGGTTGCAGAAGATGTTTTCTCAAGTTTTATTTCCATTTATTCACAAATGTAACAGTACACCTATACAGTTAGTCTGAGTAAAAAAAGTACATCAGAAGTGATTTAATAGCCGTTTGGTCCCAATTTATTAAGGAGCCATTCATTATTGAATAATTCGAACACATTAAGAAATTGATATGTTATCACATGGCAGGCTGCAAGGTTTACATAGCCAGTCACAATGTCGGGGGTGAAAGGAGTAAATGTGTCATACAGGACTGGCCTGCACTAAAATCATGCAGACAGTTTGAGAATGATCTAAAGTCTGTCAGGTCTTGCCAAGCATCAGATCTGAACTAAACAGTTTCCAGTGTCTTGCAGGTACAGTTATGTCAGATTGATAGATCCCTAACTGCCTCATTCAGATTTAGTTCCTGTTTTTAGTTTGTTTCTTTTTCTTTCTTTATTTTTCTAAAGACAGTTGTTTTTCTTTGTTTGTTTTTAAATGCAAAAACTCAAATTTCCAAAGTTTTTATTAGCAAAAAGAGATGGTGTTAGTGTCAGTTATTCACTTACATCTTTTAAGATTCCAGTGGCTACTTTTACCTGGATTTGATCTAGTGTATTGTTATAGTTGCAAATTTTTTTTTCTTTTTAATTTCTTCCAAGTTTTATATGTTCTTTTCTTCTAAACACTTGAAAAAGAGTGATTAAAAAAAATTTGCTTCCATCGCCTCAAAGGTGACAAATTACCTGTAATCTTCACGAGAATTCATTTTCACCCATAAGCAATTGAATTGTTTTCAGAGTTAAGTTTACAGTTAAAAGCATTATTGAATATTATTTTTCTTTTTTTCTCTCTTTCTTTCTTTATGATTGCAACGTAATTTTCTCTTAGAGACTATACCTTTGATCTTATGGCTTGAAATGAAAATATCAGTTATGTATTTGTTTTATTAACTTTTTTTTTTTTTTGCATCTTTTTGATGTTTATTGACAACCCAGAACATTTTGTTAAAATGTTCATATTTTTCTGTGATAGTTACATGAGTTTTATTGTTTTTCATGTATTTTCTTTTCTGTATTTCTTTCTGTATTTATTGATTGATTATTTTGTTGAGTTATTCATTCATTTTTTTATGTATCTATTTGTTTATTTATTTATTTTTTTGTCTGCAGAGCCTGCTTAAATGTGTGCATCTAGTGTGCCACATATCCGTCATTTTCACCGATCTTCAAAGCAGCTGTATCCTATGATCCCTATAGTGATTGAACAGACGGGCGTGGAGAGCGGTCCTATGATCATCTTCTCTCGTTTGCTGAAGGAGAGAATCATCTGCATCATGGGACCTGTATGTAAATGTGAGATTGCCAATCTTGACAAATATGTCTAAATCAGTACATAAGTCATGACCACCTTTCTTTCTTGCACAACTGTCTTTCTGGGAGGGTTTTACAGTTAAACATTTTACATTACAAGTGATTTGAATTCAAGACCACCGGGACCAGACTCAAATGCTTCAGCCATTTGACTTTAGAGTCCTCTTCACTAATTTACTAAAACTCCAATTTTTCTATCCTTGTTTTTAGGGGATGGGGATTCAGAAAGGTGGGGAGATCCCATCTTTGGGCTTTAAAAAGACTTGTATTGAAGCAGCCAAACATTTCATATTTTCAGTGTGTTGCATCAGGAAGAAGTTTATTGTATGTGCATTTTTGTTTTCTCTCTCAGATAAATGACAGTTTGTCCAGTCTGGTGGTGGGATTCAGAGGGGTTGGGAGATTCAAGATGTGGCTTGGGGCTTTAAAAAGACCTATATTGAAGCAGCCAAACATTTCATATTTTCAGTGTGTTGCATCAGGGAGAAGTTTATTGTATGTGCATTTTTTGTGTTCTCTCAGATAAATGACAGTTTGTCCAGTCTGGTGGTGGGATTCAGAGGGGTTGGGAGATTCAAGATGTGGCTTGGGGCTTTAAAAAGACCTGTATTGAAGCAGCCAAACATTTCATATTTTCAGTGTGTTGCATCAGGGAGAAGTTTATTGTATGTGCATTTTTGTGTTCTCTCAGATAAATGACAGTTTGTCCAGTCTGGTGGTGGGATTCAGAGGGGTTGGGAGATTCAAGATGTGGCTGGGGCGTTAAAAAGACTTGTATTGAAACAGCCGAATATTTCATGTTTTCAGTGTGTTGCATCAGGGAGAAGTTTATTGTATGTGCATTTTTGTGTTCTCTCTCAGAAATGACGGTTTATCCAGCCTGGTGGTAGCGCAGCTGTTGTTCCTTCAGTCAGAGAGCAGCAAGAAGGCCATCCACATGTACATCAACAGTCCAGGTATGTACAGGATTGATACCATACATATGTACATCAACAGCCCAGGTATGTACAGGATTGATGCCATCCACATGTACGTCAACAGCCCAGGTATGTACAGGACTGCTACAACAGCCCAGGCATGTACAGGATTGATACCATCCACATGTACATCAACAGCCCAGGTATGTACAGGATTGATACCATCCACATGTACATCAACAGCCAAGTATGTACAGGATTGATACCATCCACATGTATGTCAACAGCCCAGGTATGTACAGGATTGATACAACAGCCTAGGTATGTACAGGATTGATACCATCCACATGTACGTCAACAGCCCAGGTATGTACAGGATTGATACCATCCACATGTACATCAACAGCCCAGGTATGTACAGGATTGATACCATCCACATGTATGTCAACAGCCCAGGTATGTACAGGATTGATACAACAGCCTAGGTATGTACAGGATTGATACCATCCACATGTACGTCAACAGCCCAGGTATGTACAGGATTGATACCATCCACATGTACATCAACAGCCCAGGTATGTACAGGATTGATACATCCACATGTATGTCAACAGCCCAGGTATGTACTAGATTGATATTGTCCACATTTTACTTCAGCAATCTAGGTATGTAAAATATTGATGTTGTCCATATGTACAGCCCAGGTATGTACAGGATTGATACCATCCACATATGTGTACGTCAACAGCCCAGGTATGTTTAGAATTGATATTTATACATACATTTTATACACACACACACACACCACCACACACACACACACATATACATATATATATATATATATATATATATATATATATATATATATATATATATATATATATATGTGTGTGTGTGTGTGTGTGTGTGTGTGTGTGTGTATATATATATATATATATATATATATATATACTCAAAGGAAATCATAACACTTGAACCGGGCTGTACTCCGACACTATTTAAATTTTCGCCCTGTTTTGGGGCTTCTTCAGACAACTGTTATCACAAACTACATATATTTGTTTGTATGTATGTGTATGTATGTATGTATGTATGTGACGTCAGACAATGGCGACCGAAGTGGCTGTGCCTTCACGTCGCTCTGCTTGAATTTGCTGTCTGCCGTCCATCCGTGGTCACTGTCCTCGATACACAGTCAGTCCAGCAATGCAAGGCGCCTGGCCATTAATTGCTGAAGCGAAAGCTTCCGTCAGAGCTGCGCTTCGGAGTGGAGTGATTCGGCGTGTGGTAGACCCAGTCAACGACCATGAGCAGCCCCTGCCAACGGGTCAACACACAGTGCCACTGGACTTTGCCAACCTGGAGACATGGGCGCCCTTTGAAGGAGCAGTCCACGACGCCCAGTGGGCAGACTTCGAACGAATCGAGCGGCTGTTTCGTGAGTCTATCCGAACGAAGCATGCAGATGCCGTCAAGTTTGCTCACGGGGATTTTCGACCGTGGCTTCGTCTCCTAGGCAAAGTTCAGAACATCCTCCGCTTTCTCTGGAAGCGCAGCGTGACGTCAACCCTACTATGACGCCAAACGAAGAGGCGTCACAAGCTCCAGATTTAGAACTTCGCGTTCTGAGATTTATCTGGAGAGCTGTTAACAAGTTTCCCATTCAAATCGCCGAACAAATTCAGTATGGATCGGAGAAAGATGAGTTGCGGCAGAAATCGAAAAAGCTCTTCACTACATTGATCACACCATCTTCCCAAGTCTTAGGAAACACTTTAGACATATGCGTGAAAGACAGGATCAACATAGTGCGCGGAGCGTGGAAAAGCATGAACTAACGCAGCTTTGGTTAGATAATCAGAAACGTGCCATTGAGATCATCAAGAACGACAGCAGATCAGAAGCACGACCCACTTGTCCCATTGAAGTGAACGTGTTGACGGCGCGTTTTTCCAGCAGAAGAGTGAAAAGGTATTGGAATATCCCTCCCCCCTCCGCCCTGGCCTGTCAACATCGCCCCTCTTCCTCCTGAAGAAGAGCTGCAGTTGGACCCGTTCACCGAGGACGAAGTGATATCTGTGGTGAAATCGCTGAAGAATACACACAGCGCCTGGATATGATGGAGTTGAATATTCTTTTCTGAAAAAAACATCTGCAACGTCTGTCATTACCTTTGACGGCAATATTCAACATTTGCTGGAGAAACAAAAGAATTCCCACTGATTGGAAACATGCCACGATCACTTTACTTCCCAAAAAAGAAGGGAATGTGATGCAGCCTGGTGATTGGAGACCTATTTCCTTGTTGACGTCTTTGTACAAGATCTACATGAAGTTAGTGCAAAGGAGGCTTTTACCGTGGATTGTTTCGACCGGAAGGCTGTCATCAAAACAGAAGGGGTCTGTGTCCCAAGAACGGCCTTCAAGAACACGTATTCTGCTTGAAAGCCGCATTTGAGAACTTCAAGCATGTATCAAGTCAGTTCTACACTACTTTCGTTGACATCAAGGACGCCTATGGGAGCATTGATCACAGAGTGATGTTGGATGCGATGCAGAGCGCCGGCTACCCCCAGCACATCATCGACGTGACGGCGGATATCTACACCAACTCTACATTCCAGGTGCAGACGGGGGAGACACGTCCACGCCCAGGATTACCAGGCATCGTGGCATTGTGCAAGGCTGCCCATGGTCAGCTGTTGTCTTCATTCAGGCGTTGGACCCGTGGATTCGGTGGATGGATGGAGCAGCCGTTCACCACCACCAGCTTCAATGCCTTCTCCATGTCAGGCATACATGGATGATGTATGTGCCAGTGCTCGCTGTGAGGAGAGCTTACAAGAAATGATAAATAAGACGGAAACCTTCCTGCATTACACCGGAATGGAAGTGAAACACACAGAAAGTGTGCCACCGTTCATGCACAACGCACAGAAACAACTGGGCCTCTACAGATGTGACTGAGAACGTCCACGTGACGCTGCAAAGGGGAAGATATACACCGATGTATGGAAAAGATGAGCCGTACCAGTATCTTGGATTTCAAACAAATCTGGCTGGAACTTCTGAGAAAGAGCAACTAGCACAGGCGAGCGAGGAATTCGAAAGAACGCTAGAAAAAATTTTCGCTTTCGCTTTCACCTTTACCATTGTGCAAGAAAATTGATGCTGTAAACGTCATGGCTTCTTCAAAATTGAGCTTTTATTACAGCAATTCAAAATTCACAGAAAAGCTTCTGAAGACTCTGGAAATAAGAGATAGTTGATTTTGTTCGCATTCATCTCAAGCTAAATTCTTCTACCAATCGAGCGCACATGTTCCTTCCCCGAAAAAAAGGCGGCCTTGGTCTGTTGAAACCAAGTACCATGTACTACGCCAAACGCATCTCATTCCTGATCTCTGTTCTCAACAGTGATGACCAACATGTCAGAATGGTAGCGCGCAACAGTTTCCATCTCCACATGGAAAAGAGAAGAGTGCCTCACGCAGATCCAGACGACAGCAATTTTGGAGGATATGCCACAGACTCCGAAGGGAAGTTAAGGAAAGGCAGTAAGGTCAACTGGTCACGGTCTTCCTTCGTTGAGCTCCATGAGCTGTGTGTGCGACTGGATCTAAGGCTGGAATTCGATGAAATCAGCGACAGTTTCGGAGTAGTAGTACCCAGCTTCTGAGGATGGAGTAGTTCAAATGCGCTACAGTAATTCTAAACAATTGTACAGCGCAATCAAAAGAATGCAAATGGACAAAGATACGCACCATTTTCAGCAGCTGCAACACAACAAGGGAGAATCATCCCGGGTTGCAATTCCGGATGCGGCAATGACCCACTCCATAGGACACCTCACCAACACCAATGTCAATGACCAAATAACCAGGTTCATCAGCAGGGACGTCTACAGCTGCTGGAGACCAATGCAGTGAACAACATCTACTATCCTGATACTTACCGGAGAGAGTGTGCTTTGTGCGGGTTTCGTTCTGACACAAATTCCCATGCCTTGAATGGATGTCGTCAACTGAGGGGCCTCTACACACAAAGACACGACAGATGCGTTGAGATCATCAGAAAGGAGCTACAGAAATGCATTGCGACGGATTTTGTGGATGTTTTTCAAAATAGGCCTGTCTCTATAAACGGTGTTGAAGATCTGCCAAGGCTGAAACCTGATCTATGCTTCATCGACCATCGAAACTCGGTGGCATTCGTCATCGAGGTTTCAAACCCATTTGACGCATTCATACAAACATGCTATGAGGGCAAATTTCAAAAGTACATGCCTCTTTGCTATGCTCTTAGTGATGCCGGATTTAGCACGAAAGTGGTTGTTCTTGTAATAGGTTCACTAGGCATAGTTCATAAAAGAGTGGTTTCAGGACTTTCAATGTTAGGACTGCCCATAACAAAATGTAAACAACTCGCAAAATACTTGAGCATGTCTGTCATGATTGGGTCTAGGCGTGTTTGGTCAAGGCGGAATCACCTCATGAACCAGCATTGAAACTGACAGATGTTGACTTTCAAACTGTGCTGTAAATAGTATCAGCTGACTAAAGCACTGACAGACAATATGTATGTATGTATGCATGTATGCATGCATGCATGCATGTATGTATGTATGTATGTATGTATGTATGTATGTATACAGCCCAAGTATATTCAAGATTGTTGTTATCCATATGACACATCAACAGTCTGGTCCTAAAGCTGGATTGATGTCCACAAACGAAGCAGCAGCTCAGGTATCTACTGGATTTGTGTCATCAAAAATCCACATGTGTACAAGATTGATGCTGTCAGCGTGTACATCATCTGTCCAGTATGTACAAAATAATGAAAACCGTCATGTAGGTAAACACATCAACAGCCCAGACATGCTACTGATGCTGTCTATATCCAGATATCCTATCATTCTTAGAGGAATATGCCATTGGCATTGTAGCCGGCTTAGTACATCCAGCTTAAAAATGCTTGACATTTATATTGCTGTTTGCTTAGAGGAAGCTTAATATCCATTAAAAAAAAAATATATATATATATATATATCTTGATATGTAACAATTTTATGCAGCAAATATTCCCAGATGATATGACTTTTCAGGGGGGTCTGTGACGGCAGGTCTGGGGATTTACGACACCATGCAGTATGTGCAGCCCCCGATCAACACGTGGTGCGTGGGGCAGGCCTGCAGCATGGCTCCTTGCTGCTCTGTGCAGGGGACAAAGGCATGCGCTACTCGCTGCCCAACTCGCGCATCATGGTGCATCAGCCCTCGGGACAGGCAGTGGGTAGGAAGCAGTCTTTTTGTCTGTGGACGATGAGGTTATGATGCGTGTGTGTGTATTTGGGGGGGAGGGGGGGGGGTGGGGGGGGGGGGGCGTGTGTTTGTGCCGGCATGGTTAAGAGGGAGTGAGTGGGTGGTTTTTTTTTTTGACAGGCTCCTCATTCTGTTGTGAGAAATGAAAAAAAAATCTGAAAACACCTTAAACAGTGTGTTCTTGAAAAAAAAAACGACCCGAACCCCCCCCCCCCCCCCCCCCCCCAGCCTCTATGTCTCATCCAACCCCTCACAACTGTCGATATCCCCTGTTTCCTCAGTTTACAAGGCCCATCATAGAGACATTTAATCCTTAAAGTAGAGTTGGAAACTGGCAGTTGATGCTGATATCTCATCCTGCATTGCCCCTTTTCTCATCCCCCTCCTCTTTTTCCTCAAGAACCTTTTAGCAAGTGAACTTGATCTAGTAGATGGGAGGACAAAAATGACACACCCCCCCATTCCTCTTCCCATGCCTCCATTGCCTTTTTTAGAAATGAGAATCCCCCCCCCCCCCCCCCCCCCCCCTTCTTCTGGACATGTTTTTTGCAAGTATATTTCAGTTGCTGAATGTGGATTTTTCTCTTTCTGCTCTATTTCCTCCCATTTATGAACATAGTGACCCGTGTGCAGGCTCCAAAAAGAAAGGGGACCCTTTCGTCCTTCAGTACAACAGTATTTTTATGCAATTAGCTTCAGTACAATAAGTTTTGGTGTGATTGACGTCACTATATATGACTTCAGTACAACAGGTTTTTGGTACAAATGTCCTCAGTGCAACAGGCTTTTATTAAAGTGCCACAACAGGCTTTTGGTGTAACTGACATCAATACGATTTTTTTATACAACCTTGTACTTGTGATAAAAGCAACTATGGTACTACCCGCTTTGTACATATGGGAGTCTAGCAACAGACATGCAGTTCTGAATAGTGTGTGTGTATCTTCTGGTCATGTGGCCTCATCATGGCATTCTGTGGCCAGGGTCAAGCAACAGACATACAGATCCAGGCAGAGGAGATTGTGAAACTGAAGAAACAAATCAACCAGCTGTATGTGAAGCACTCTAGACAGCCATTGGACGTAATTGGTGAGTGACAGTATGATTCACAAGGACTAAGAAAGCCTACAGGGAAAATGTTATAAAGAAAAAAGAGATTTCTGTTCGGTTATTAGAAGTGTGAAACCATGAAGTAGAGTAATTATCATAGCCATGTTAACTATGTTTTTTTAGTATGGGAATGTTCATAGCATGGAATCAATCATCCATGAAGATAACAAGCCTTGCAGTTTTGACTGATTTTTGTTTTTTCATTCTCCAAAATTAGGGTAAAAAGTTCGAATTACTTATAGTCAATGAAAGCAATCAATGTTAATTACACAATTCAGTTTGAAGAAAAGAAAAGAAAAACAAACTGAAATGATCTGTTACTTTCATTTTTTTTCATGTTACTTCTGAGGATGAAGGGTCTCATTCTCCATGCCCTCTGGTAATAATTCTCCCACCCCACTTACTCCATACTCTCCCCCATAATACCCCCTCCCACCTTATTCCACCCCCCCCCCCCCCCCCCCCCCAATACTCCCACCCCACTTATTTCCCCCTCCCCATAATTCTCTCCTCACCCCACTTATTCCAGCCCCCCCACATTTTTCCCACCCGACCCCACCCAGCCCAACCAATTTCCCAAGCGCCCCCCCCCCCCCCCCCCCCCCCCCCCCCCAATACTCCCCGCCCCACTTATTCCCCCTCCCCCATAATTCTCCTACCCCACTTATTCCAGACCCCCATAATACCCCCCCCCACCCCACTTATTCCAGCCCCCCCCCATAATTCTCCCACCCCACTTATTCAGCCCCCCCCCCCCCCCAATACTCCCACCCCACTTATTCCAGCCCCCCCCCCCCCCAATACTCCCACCCCACTTATTCCAGCCCCCCCCCCCCCCCCCCCCCCCCCCCAATACTCCCACCCCACTTATTCCAGCCCCCCCCCCCCCCCCCCCACCCCCACCCCACCCCCCCCCCCCCCCCACCCCCCCCCCCCCCCCCCCCCCCCCCCCCCCCCCAAAATACTCCCACCCCACTTATTCCAGCTTCCCGATAATTCTCCCACCCCACTTATTCCAGCTCCCACATAATTCTCCTACCCCACTTATTCCATCTCCCCCACAATTCTCCCACCCCACTTATTTCCCCCCCCCCCCCCCATAATACTCCCACCCCACTTATTCCAGCCCCCCCCATAATTCTCCCACCCCACTTATTCCAGCCCCCCCCCCCCCCTCCCCCCCAATACTCCCACCCCACTTATTCCAGCCCCCCCCCCCCCCCCCCCCCCCCAATACTCCCACCCCACTTATTCCAGCTTCCCGATAATTCTCCCACCCCACTTATTCCAGCTTCCACATAATTCTCCTACCCCACTTATTCCGTCTCCCCCACAATTCTCCCACCCTTATTCCCCCCCCCCCATAATACTCCCACCCCACTTATTCCAGCTCCCCCATAATTCTCCCATCCCACTTATTCCAGCTTCCAGCCAGGCCTGGGGAGATGCAGACACATGTGGTGTTGGGTAACAAAATTGAACTGTTGGAGATGCAGCCATTGAGGGGATGAATCTTGTGCATCTGGTCCCAGTCTTTTGATCTGAGCCCACAGTGCACAGACAAAAACTGCACTGAGCAGAGCCTGAACATTCCACAAAAGTGTGCCTCTGGTGGGATTTGAACCTGTGGCATCCTGGGCGGTAGCCCACAAAGCTTATCACCTGCACCTTGGAGGCTGTTTGATTTTTGTGTGTTTATTTGTAGTGTCAGTATGAAAATTCACACCGAAAGAGAACATCATGCGAACTTTATTGCATCACTTATCAGCACTCTCTGGTGGTGGGTTTTTTTTTTTTTTTTTTCTCATTGGCAAGGGGTCAAGTGCATAGGTATTCCTCAGGTTTCAGATGTCAAAACTGTCTCATGACATTCAAAGGACATGAACAATAATTTTTAAAAAGTTTAAAAAGAGAATTTAGATGCACCTGACACAGAGAAAATTCAATGTAACAAAAGAAAGATGTGCTATACAGTACAGTATGATACACTTTGCTACTGTGCTTTGTAATAAAGAGCATTATGTAACATCACAACACATCACACTTCAGCACATCAGTATGTCAGTAGCTTATGATGAACACTCAGAGATACTCTGTGTAACATGAAGGCAACAGTATTGAGTGTGCATGTGTTTGTAACATTGCATCACATGTAGCTTATGATGAATATTCAGAGACACACTGTGTAACATAACCAACATTGTGTGTGTGTGTGTGTGTGTGTGTGTGTGTGTGTGTGTGTGTGCATGCATGTTTAATCAGGGATACTTCTGGTGGATGTTTCCAGAGAGTTCCATGGAAAGAGACCGCTTCATGGACCCTTATGAAGCCGGGACTTGGGGCTGATTGACCATGTCCTGGAGCATCCACCCACATTGGAAGAGCAGTAAGAGTTGAAACAATGACACGCACAATGTCAGGCCTGTTTAGGGATTGCCCTAAGTCTGATTTGTGTATGATCAGTCCAAGCTGCTTATCTCAAAGTCCAAGGTTGGTCATGGAAGATTTGCAAAAGAGTTTTAGAGAAATGATGTACTCACTTGAAAGCTGTAAGAGTCTGTAAATTCTGACTGGAGTTTGGAAAAGTGTGTGAATCTGATGTTGTCCCTAAGAACCAAAAACAGAAATGATGGTTGTAAGTGAATTTAGTTTCCCACATGTATTCAGGACAAACTGTTGGAGCTTTTTAATCACTGGGAGATATTAAGGACATTGGATCCTTTTATAGAAGCACCAGGATGTATAAATACTGCTTTTTTTTTTTTTATTAAAGTGGATCGCTCCAGCTCTGAAAGAAAGGTTATTCCGAAGTGTTAGTTTGCAGTATAGCAATCTTCGATATATATTGAGTTTGGAAATTTGGTCCTCTTAGTTCTTTAAAGTTTGTAGAAAAGTTTGAAAATTTGTGCCCCATTTGTGAGTTTGAATTGTGAGTGATGAAGTTGGTGCAGTACAATGGGAACTCATTACCATGAGCTGGTGGCACTGAAAAGGATTTTAGCTGGGGAAAATAGCGATACAACAAGCATTTAATACAACTGACTTTGATGTAGGTATGTTTGGTGGTTAGAATGAAGAGAGAATTTCGTTAACATAGATGAATTATGTGCATTTGAATGATGGTACCGACTGAACTTGTAAATTAAACTATTCTGTGTTATGTTTCTGGTTGGTGAATCAATAGAAATAGACAGACACCATAATTGGGTGATTTAAACTTTCACCTGAAAATTACAGTATCAAGCACTGAACTTACATGCGCACACATACACACACACACACTCTCTCTATGTGTAAACACAATGCAGTAGTTGTGTACACACACACCTGCATACTGAATGATATCCTCATCCTCAGAGGTGGGGGTGAGAAAGTTAGCAAATGTGTCCTTTCTTTACCAACTTAAAATTTATTCTCTCCATGAATGGCAGTGTGTGTGTGTGTGCGCGTGTGCGTGTGTGTGTGTGTGTGTGTATAATGAGAGAGATTACAAGGGAATTAATATTGGCAGTAAATGACAGATTAAAGGCAATCACTTGTAAAAATTCTCTCCAGCTGGGAAAAAACATACTGTATCTAAGCCCTTCATTTTATTAGAAAAAAAAATTGAGAAAGAATTACTTCTATGCCCCACCTTTCGCGGAAGAAGAGAAAAACATGGGGAAAAACATGTTATCCCTCCAGCTTGCTTTGAAGATAAAAGAACATGGAAAAGCACACTGTTCCTACAGCCTGCTTTGAAGGTAAAAGAACAGTTTGAAGGTAAAGAACAGGGAAAAGCACACTATTCCTACAGCCTGCTTTGAAGGTAAAAGAACAGTTTGAAGGTAAAAGAACAGTTTGAAGGTAAAAGAACAGTTGAAGGTAAAAGAACAGGGAAAAGCACACTATTCCTGCAGCCTGCTTTGAAGGTGTTTGTAATTTGGCTGTGGTTGATTGATTGGTGCAACTTATATTTTTTTCTGTGGAGAGTTCTGTGAATTCTGCCCTGTCGCATCAGTGCTGAGAAGAAATTACACAAAATGGTTCAGTTATGCAATGGTGATTTGCTGTAATGCTGTTAACTCCTTATGCTGATCCTTGAAAGAAAGCTGCAACAAAACATCCATCAGCAAGTCACTGTACGGGCATACTGGAATGCCCATTTATTCTTGTCAAAAAATCAATTTGTCACATAATTTTACAACTGTTATATACAAATCATCTCAATTCATAGCAGTACTGAAGGCTTGAGTATACTGAAAATTCTTTATCATGGTAAAAGACATTATTGTTTTCAATTCACTGACATTGAAACAGGATCAAAGTTTTTCAGTAGGAATGTACTTCCATCAACATGTTGTTATAGGTCAGAAAAACAAACACTTGCTATGATTTACCAAGAGAGATAATTTATGAAGGTCATAAACAACTGTGATATCAGAAAGTAATAAACAGAATAGTCAAAGAAAAAAGAAAACTTATATTCCAATGACTTGAATTTTGAATGCTGTTTTTGTTCCTTTTCTGGACTCCAGAAAATGCACATCTTGTATAATATGATATCTTGAACATCCTGATTAAGTATAAATCAAAAACCCCCATCAACAAAAATTTGATATTTAAAAAAAAGTCACATCAGTTCAACAAAGGTTTACAATCACTATAATAGTAAGGTAAGGTAATGTTGCTTATAGCCCAGCCAACAGCAATGGGCCATATCAGGGCTGTCACACGTTGAAGTCAACTCAAGTCATTCATTCACACAAGCTTTTAGAGATACATCTTCTAAAAACCCACCCAAAATTTAGTTAAAAATCTTTCCAGTATAAAATCTCAGATCCCATGAAAATTGTTAATCTCTTTCAAGAATTCAAAGATTGCATCAGGTAGATCATCTCTGAACAGGTCTTCATGAAATCTGCAGTAAAATGTTTGTGTCTCACATTATGCAAGTCCCAGCACTCTGAAAGAATATGTTTCATTGTGAGTGGGTACTTGACATAGAAAGCACCACAGAGCTCTGTCACTTTTTAAAAGTTACGAATGAGTAAAATACAAATGGCCGGTGTGCAGCCGGCATAGAGCCGATTCTTCTATAATGCCACTGGAGGAAAATACTGAACATGAAAAAGGTAACTTGATCAAATGCACTGAAACAATGATTTTGAACTTTTTGACTAGTGATAATAAATGCACACATGTTGGGTAGGAAACTCTGTAAGTCTTATTCATCTCTTGAGCAGCAGCTTACAAATATCAGATAAGATGGTTGCTCTTCTAGAAAACGGAAACCATTTCTGTAATGTTCATATCCTCTTTTTTATTTTAAACAAAATAATCTCTTAGTCATACACAATCTTAGACAATTTCAATAGGTAAATTACTATATTACATCCACATTTAATTAATAAAATCACATTTATATAACGATAACTGAAGAAGTTCTTTTCTGCATTCCTTTTGCTGCTCATATAAACTCCACTTTGATTTTTTTTTTTTTTTTCTCTTTATTAAGATTGCTGAGACACTTCCAGATGACAAACGCACACAAAGAAAGAAAGAAAACAGAACCAGAAGAAAACAAAATTTATGTTTACGACATGTCACCATCCCTGGTAAGGTGAAATGAGCTGTAGTAATACAGTAATTTTTGTTCATAAATCCTGAAAGACAGGGATGCAGGAACAGCCCAGGCCCCAGTGGGGTATAGTGAGGCTCCCCTGTTGGGAGGTCAAGGGAAAGCTGAAAGAAAAATGCAGTTTCGAAAGCAACTCAAAAGACTTGTTGAATGTGAACTGGAAAAATTAGGCATTCAGAAAAAAAAAAACAGCTATGAGGATGTAAATAAGCACACAAACCCACAACTAAAATACAATTCCCTGTAGGAAACAAAGACCAGATCACCTTTTGATATATGTTTGTTACGATTTCAATTCATACATAACTTTATACTTTTCAGTCATTGATGTACAGCAGAATGTGTCCTATAGTGAAGAGGGTACCTTGAAACATTGTAGTCACTAACAGTTACACTGAATGATGGAATCAAGAATCAAGGTGAAGTCACTGAAAATTAGAGGCAGTACTTGAAAGGTGTCTTAGCAGATGCAGCTGAGGTGACTGTATGATACTTGTGTTGCGAATCATTCCACGTGAATGGACAAGCCCACAGACTACAGTTTCACTACTTTCATCTGTCGGCCATTCCCACTGCCAATAATACCACACGCCTGTCTCAACTTCCTCTGACCTCTACATATCATCTGTAGTCAAAAACGGCATCGGTGATTGTCACAGTAGCCAGTTCAGTCCCAGTCTGCCTGGAGGAAATGGAACACTTTGTGCCTCCAGTCACAAAGAACGGAGACAGAGTGCAGTGAAAACTTTGACTGGAATAAAATGATGAGAGAAGCTGCTGCCTTTCATTGCATATTCTTTGCTTTTCAAATTTTTGAGATCTGAAAGCATCGGTAGCCACAACTGAAAATTGACATTCTGGCACAGAAGCACCATTGCTGACACAGACATCTTACTTTTATATATAAAATATGCAGCCATATGTTTGAACATGCACATCAACAGAATAACATATAAGTATATATTCAGGTTCATGGAAAAAAAAAAAAAATCTCCGCTTGGTGAAGTTCTGGGTTTTACAACTACGTGGGGCAGGCATGGCTGCCTTTTAATCTCCTCAATTAAAGCTCATTATCACACATCCTGTCATAAGAAGCAGCCACAAAACAGGATTTTAACGCTGATTTTCCTTCCAACAGTTCACACACACACATATACAAACAGAGACACACTGTCCATTTTAAGTCAGACATTCAGAGTGCGCGAGACAACTTGAAGTTCCAAATTTCACTGTTTTTTGGTCTCCTCTCGCAGAAGTTTGGCAAGGCGCTGGAATGCCTGCAAAACAGACAACAAAACTGTGTCATGTTGATTGCTGCATTTGAATTAATCAACCCTAAACAACAGAATTTTCATGTGGACAAGCCATATGCCCTGGGTGTACCTCAATCACATCCTTCTCACAGCTACAAGATATTTAGAACCACACAGTTTATCTTTCCATTTTTCTTAGCCACGTTTACATCTGGAAGCCTTAAATTCTCTATGCTGAGTGGATCACATCTGCAGCGAGAATTTTATTGCTGGCCACAGTGAAATGGAACTATAGCCCTTCTTTTCTTCAGTATACTCCATATATACACTTTTTTTTATTTAACCAATTGTGGTAATAACCTTTTTCTTTTCATATTTCAAACTTTTGTGCACTTTTTCAAATATACTGGCTGGAGAACTTTCCTCGGATCTAAGAATTTCTGAGAAATCACCAAATCTTCAGAGGCATAAAAAAAAACAATTATCAGAGGAGAAAAAACTTCACTGGAAAAAAAATTAATGAAATGCTTTAGTACTCTGGTTTGCTTTACACCCCTGGACTCCAACCAGAGCGTTGCCCCTGAACACCGTGGCTGGGTGGTCCCTGAACTCCAGCCTTTTTCAGAGATTTTTCACGTCAGCTGTTCTGTAGCCTGATCTACAATGTGCAGAAGGCACTTTCTACTGGCAGCAAGGTACTTGTTTTGTTTTTAAACTGTCAACAAAACAGCCCCTCAAAACCCACACATCTTTTCTGTTTGGTGGTTGCAACACCTTCGGCTCTTTCCAAGGACACCATTTCTATAACTTACAGTGATTTGCTAATTCAGCTTGTTAAAGAGATTCAACAAAATATGCCTGAGACTTCTGTCAAAGTCCAGACAAATGTGATGCTTTGGTCTTGCTCATTCAGTACAAAAAGTATTGAGAACTGAGCAGTTCCTTTTGAATTGCCTCTGCCCTCCGTTTACACTGTGCTGCACGTGCAACTTGCCTATCAACCCGCGTCTCATCCTTGCTTATCCACTCCACATTTTGTTGACGTGCCAACACCTCCACCCCTCCACTTCATCCCTGTCACCCCACCATGTATGAACTACCTTCTTCCCCTCCTTTCTCCTATCTTCCCCCTTCTGCCTACGAGATCTGTGACTGCACCCCAAGCCATCAACCCCCACGCCTTGTCTACACCCACAATCATCTATTGTCCATCTGCCTTTTGACCCCTGACCCCACCTTGAACTTAAGACTGCTGCGGTTTGTGGTTAGGCATCAATCTGCTGTGTGTTCGTGGCTGTAGAGAGGGGAGGAAAAAAACAATGCTAGATCCCCGTCATCAGCTGCCCCCAATGATCCTCTCCTGCTAACCCCCCTTCACCCCCTGCTGTTGTTGCCTCCAACCTGATCACCGAGTGCAGGTGCGAAAGAAAAGAAAACAGCAATCAATGATTTTGTCAACAATGACATCACAGTCATTGCATTACTAAGTCATAGCTGTCGCCTTGCGGTGACAAAGCCAAATGCACCGATTTGTCTCCTCCTGGCTACTCCACTCTCAGCTTCCCTCGGCCTTCACGGGGCGGTGGCATTGCATTCATCGTCTCCAACATTCTCTCTCCATGTATTTCTACAAGCACTGAATTTCCATTTTTGCCCACAACTCTTTTGAACTGGTACACCTCACCATCCCTTTACCCCAATCCGCCCTCCACATTTTCTGCCTGTATCATCCACCACCCAGCAAGAAAAACCAGCTGAAAGACTCTCTTTTCCTTGATGAACTTCCTGATTCACTTGAATATATGATTCCTTCAAAGGCCATTAATATTCCTTGGTGATTTCAACTTCTACTGGGACAACCCCTCTAACTCCTACACCTCTTGATTAACGGATCTTTTCGAGAGTTTAGGTCTAAAGCAGTCTGTAATCTCTCCAACCTCTGGCCACATCCTTGATTGGATTGTCCACCTTGCTGATGACATTGTTGAGTCTGTCTCTACCAGTTTGACCCTCATCTCCAACCACTACTCCATCCTGGCCAAGCTGCATGTCCTCCTTCCTCGTTCCCTTCCTCGGTATGTTGAGGCCCACAACATTGCTGCCATCGACTTGGAAGCCTTCAGTCCATGACCTCTCCTCCAGCGGAGATGTTCAACAAGCTTCTGCTCGACGTCTCTAGATCGCCATGCCCCATCGACCCAATGTAAGGTGTCTACTCATCCACCCTCCCCTTGGTTTCCAGCAGTGGGTCCCCGAGTACGTGACGCCAAACGTGAAAGAAGGAAAGCAGAGAGACAGTGACTAAACACTGGTTTGATCATCCACAAACAAATATTACAACTTGTAAACAAAATTGTCGACACAGTTGCACAGCTAGCAAAGATCACATTCTACAATGTGCAAATCCTCGCGTGTACTACATCCAAGCAACGGTTCAAAGTGACAGACGGCATAATGGGCAGAACCAAATCTGCTCCACTCCTTTCATCACTTCCCCAGTCAGCATTACCCCAGAAATTCTGTGATTTTTTTTTTTTGTCGAGAAAATGACTTCGTTCCAACCTTGACTCCCAAGCTGTGCCAGCCCCTGACATTGACCATGATTCATTCTGTGGCTCTCTGATGTCTGCCTTTGAACCTGTATCTAATACTGTTGTTAAACAAGTGATCATGAAAACTCCTATCAAGATATGTTTTAGATCCACTACCATCCTCTCTGTTGTCTCTTGTCATTGATGACTTGGTGTCATATCTAACCGCAACAGTGAATGAATTCCTAAGCACAGGCTGTTTTCCTTCTGTATTCAAAACTGCAGTTGTTAGACTTTACTTAAGAAACTCTCCCTTGATACTGGCAATCTTAACAATTACAGGTCTGTTTCTGATTTACGCTTTCTTTCAAAACTTCAAACTAAAACCTATGGCGATTGCTCTTTTTCTTTTCAGGGTCCGGTTTCTTGGCATAAACTCCCAATATCTTTGTGTAGTTCGAACTCTCTGTCTTCCTTCAAGGCATCACTTAAAACAACCCTCTTCACAAATCAATAGCAATTCTTTCTTCCCCTTTCCCTCCCCCATCAAATTAATTCTGCGATTTGTGTGTGTGTGTGTGTGTGTGTGCACATGCGTACGTGTGTGTGTGTGTGTGTGTGTGTGTGAGTGCGCGATTGCTGCTGTGTGTGTTATTGTGAGACAGTGTGTGTGAGAGAGTGTGTCGCATGCACTCGTGTGTGTGTGTGTGTGTGTGTGTGTGTGCGTGCATGCATGTGTTTGTGTATGTGTGTGCGTGGGAGTGTGTCAATATGCACTCTTGTTTGTAGGTGCATAGTGCTTATTGCAATATTCATCTTCTTACTGGTTTTATTTATGCTTTCTTTAATCTTTTCTATATTTGTAAGCGCTTAGGGCTTACCTAAGATTCAGCACCATAAATAATCACTATCATTCACTTGCACTGACTTAGCACAGCATCACTGACTGTATATGCAATGAAACCAGTCCTGTATTCATTCAAAACCAAAAGGAATGAAACCAACCTTATAAGTCTTTTTTTATATATAAATACCAAACCTTTTAGTCTTTTCTGCATAAGTAATCACAGCTCAGATCCGCCTCTCGGGCTCCCTGCTCCATCCATATACACAAATAAATCTACACAGATAAGACAACATGACAAAACGAATAAAAAAAAAAATAATAAAAAAAACAAGCAAACTTATCACTGCCAAATGCATTCTCATACTCTGACAGCCTCACTTCAGTTTATGACTAAACTGGTTCACAATCAAATCAGAACAAGACACAAGTATCACTTGGTGTTGCTATAACTACAGGGTCAGGTACCTTGTCCATTTCTTCAGGCGTAACCAGTGAAAAGGAAGCGCGGACGTAGGGTGAGGGCTGTGATTCGTCAACCTGGAAGACCCTTCCAGGTACGAAGAGCACTCCAGCAGCTTTGGCTTTCTGTGAGATCAGCGGGTAGCTGTCTTCAACGTTGAGGAGCGGAGCCACAGGAACATTCCCCCACTGGGTACTGACCACTCCACCACCCCTGTGGGAGGGACACAGTTTGACTTGATCAGAGCGTGGATGATAGTGCCTGCATCTGACATTAATCCATATTACAAAAAAAAAGTATGGTTATGCTTTAGAACATTTACTTAACACAGGCCTAAACTTGCTGCACATACAATTATACATGCATATTCACACACACACACACACACACACACACACACACACACACATGCACACACGTACATTTATCCATGTACATCTTCATTCATTTGTGCACCACCACAAGAAAAAGAATGAAACAGAGTGTTGATTAAACCCTGTCAATGAAATGCAGGGATTTTCAAAACCTATCTCGCTATACATTGCCAGAAACACTACCCACAATACAGCACACAGAGACACGTCACTAAAGGGTGAACAGTGACAGAACTAGAATGTTTAATTGTAATGATAAACCACAGACGCTTGAAAATACCTTTTTCTTCCACCATCCTGATCACACTCTAACCTTGACCCGATTAAATTACCATTGCCCGAAAAAACAACACCACTCTTTTTCTTCATAAAACCATGCTTTCTTTCGAGGGTCGGTTTTCTTTGAGGAACATATCTTTGAAAAACACTGTACACCTATTTTCCTTTTCTACTAGCCAGTAGTACATTGGTCCTAAAAGCCTTTCTATGGATCTGACAAACAAAATATCAGTGCATCATTCAAGTATGGAGATACAAAGTACAAAAGAAACAACCAGAAAACACAAACTGCAACACATGACCTAGACAAAGAAACATGGGGACCTGTTCTTCAGGCATTCATTCACCTGTCAGGTGTTTCTCTGCGGCAGCAATGCAAGCCTCACACTGTTTCCGGTAGAAGTCAGCCACAGTCAGCGCATGTTGACGTAAACCATCTAGGCCCATTGACTCTAAAACTGCTAAGATGCATGCCTGCAGGAAAAAGTGGAAGTGGCATGAAAATTAAAAAAAAAAAAAAAAAAGCAAAACATTACATCAGGAGATACTATTACTACACATGCAATTCAGATTGGAAAAGACAAGCTGTTCTTTCATTAACCTGCGCCACATGTTGTTCTCATCAAATAAAGTCAAAATGCTAGTATCATTATCATGATTATTACCCTGGCTCTACCAGTTTTACAGTCAATCCTTTATTTCAATGAATCATTACTCTATAAACATTATCATTGCTGAACTGGTTCAACCGGAATCAACAGTCCATTGTCCCTTTAACAAAATTTTTGTAACGAATAAAATATCCATCTCATTATATTGTTCATTTCCTGAGTTTGGACAGCTCAGAATCATCGATTCTCAAATTAGTTTGGACTCTTCCTACTTTTGTTATTGTGTACATACAACCATCCATGGTTTTACATGTTTTCTCTCACAGGCTTCTGTCGATGACAAAACATGTAGGTGGAGAAAGAGGTGGAAGGAGGGTTCTGGGGAGAAGGACAGTTAGGGTCAGGCTGTCATATTTGTCATGGAGGTAATGGGGAGAAGAACACAGTTAGGGTCAGGCTGTCACATTTGTCATGTAGGGTTCTGGGGAGAAGGACAGTTAGGGTCAGGCTGTCATATTTGTCATGGAGGATTCTGGGGAGAAGGACAGTTAGGGTCAGGCTGTCATATTTGTCATGGAGGGTTCTGGGGGAGAAGGACAGTTAGGGTCAGGCTGTCATATCTGTCATGGAGGATTCTGGGGAGAAGGACAGTTAGGGTCAGGCTGCCATATTTGTCATGGAGGATTCTGGGGAGGACAGTTAGGGTCAGGCTGTCATATTTGTCATGGAGGATTCTGGGGAGAAGGACAGTTAGGGTCAGGCTGTCATATTTGTCATGGAGGATTCTGGGAGAAGGACAGTTAGGGTCAGGCTGTCATATCTGTCATGGAGGATTCTGGGGAGGACAGTTAGGGTCAGGCTGTCATATTTGTCATGGAGGTAATGGGGAGAAGGACAGTTAGGGTCAGGCTGCCATATTTGTCATGGAGGATTCTGGGGAGGACAGTTGGGGTCAGGCTGTCATATTTGTCATGGAGGATTCTGGGGAGAGGACAGTTAGGGTCAGGCTGCCATATTTGTCATGGAGGGTTCAGGGGAGAAGGACAGTTAGGGTCAGGCTGCCATATTTGTCATGGAGGATTCTGGGAGAAGGACAGTTAGGGTCAGGCTGTCATATCTGTCATGGAGGATTCTGGGAGAAGGACAGTTAGGGTCAGGCTGTCATATCTGTCATGGAGGATTCTGGGGAGGACAGTTAGGGTCAGGCTGTCATATTTGTCATGGAGGTAATGGGGAGAAGGACAGTTAGGGTCAGGCTGCCATATTTGTCATGGAGGATTCTGGGGAGGACAGTTGGGGTCAGGCTGTCATATTTGTCATGGAGGATTCTGGGGAGAAGGACAGTTAGGGTCAGGCTGCCATATTTGTCATGGAGGGTTCAGGGGAGAAGGACAGTTAGGGTCAGGCTGCCATATTTGTCATGGAGGATTCTGGGAGAAGGACAGTTAGGGTCAGGCTGTCATATTTGTCATGGAGGATTCTGGGGAGGACAGTTAGGGTCAGGCTGCCATATTTGTCATGGAGGATTCTGGGGAGAAGGACAGTTAGGGTCAGGCTGCCATATTTGTCATGGAGGATTCTGGGGAGAAGGACAGTTAGGGTCAGGCTGTCATATTTGTCATTTGTGGAGCCTTGAGAATCCAAAAGCAAGAAAGAATAAGCCTTTCAGTGCAACGAAGATGAAACTGGGAAGAAACTGGGAGGCATGATGTATCTAAATGTTTATCAGTGGGAGAAAACAAGTGCAAGATACAATTCTTCCATCATTACATTAATCACTTGGCAAAGATAAAAAAAAAAAAAATTATGTGTGTGTGTGTGAGAGAGAGACAAAAAGAGAGAGAGGGAAAGGGAGAGACAGAGAGAGAGGGTGAGGATCCATTCAAGAGGTGCCAGTACCTGAGCCAGACCACTGCTATGCATCACGGAAACTTGCATGTGAAGATTGACACGGTCAACCAGGGCCTTGGGACACTCAGAATACCCACCCTTGCTCTGTTCAGAGTACCATCATTATCATCATCATGATGATGGAAACACACGTGAGTGCATACACACACACACACACACACACACACACACACACACACACACATGCATGCTGACAGACAGAAGAAGCGTGCACACACACGCACACACACACACACACACACACACACATACACTTGCACACACGCACGCATGCATGCATGCATACACATACAAACATAACAAACCCCAGAACAAATACCTTAATACTTGAACAAATTCATTAAACTTACAGCACAAGCACACAAGGTAAAGCATAAGCACACAAACAACAGAAAAAAGCACATACTTCATCATAATCTTGATTGTGCTCTCAACCTCATAAGCAGTTCAATTAAGATCAATAATTTGAAACTGATGAATAGATTTAAGCTCTTCTCAAACTCACTGATCAATACAGTGACTGTCTGAATAATTCTCTTGATAACTCTGAGCACTTTAACATATCAATTTAAAACTGTAAAGAGCAAAAGTAAAGGGGAATACTTGGGGCTTGTGAAATAGCTCAGAAACGCTCATACAAAGCGCATCACAAAACAAAAAAAAACAAAAAAAAAAAAAACAAAAAGGGTTTTCACAGGCCTTTCTCACTTACAATCTGTGCTTCAGGATTTGGCTATTGAAAAATCCTCAAGAATGTGCACACACACACACACACAAACACACATAATGAATACACCTGGTTCATATACAGCTATCCAGATACATGTGAACAAACAACAATTATTTCACATAACCCCTTACCCGCCGGACAAGATTTTGGAGAAAGAATCATATCTGATGACTCGGCCATCCTCGTCCATTGAGAGAAAACTGGGAACATAAGGCTGTTCAGAAAAACAAAGAATGAAAGAAATGTCTGCATAGAAAGAGAGAAAGAAAGAAATGGTGATATTCTCCATACTGAAGACAAGGAGAAATCACACAGAAAAATCAAGTGGTGTTAAGCAAGCATAGACTTACTGACAGATTGACTGATAGACACTAGAGGCAGACACTTACACAATCCTTATCTAATTGTTATCAAGTACACTGTGATGATCTTGACATGCAGGCATTTAGATCACCAGCACTGTAAAACACATGGCAACAATTCTGGCCACTAAAGAGAGAAAAACAACAACAACAACAAACAAAAGCGCCTCCAGTCATCCCTAACCCTCCCTTCCCCTCCTTACACCTGATATTCTTCCTTTTTTCTTCACTCCATTTTGCTTTAGTTGCAGATCAAGCACTTATCTGTCAAGAGTTTAATAGTATTACGCATAAATGGGCTGATAATTAAATCCTGGCAGTATACTCTTGCAGTACATACCAGTTCAATGTTATTACTCATGTACGTACAAGGAACAGGAGAACATTAACCTGCTGAATGCTGAAAAGAAGATAATTGTGAATGGATCTGAAGAATAGCAATTATACTTTGTGTAATCTATATCAGTCAAAACTAACTGCCTGCATTTTCAAACATACCAACTGTGCAACTAAAAACTAAAGAAAGAAGACAAACTGATGACTGAAGTGATTCAAAGGGACAGGCTTCCCAAAGCTGGAGCATGGCTGCCTTAACGGCGGGATAAAAAAGGGTCATACACACAAAACTCCACTCCCTTTGTTGGGTAGATGGGATTAATCCTTGCCTGTCTATACAGGGAGTGTCTGCAGGAGTATCAGCCTGCGTATGCAGAAAAGAAAGAAAAAAGGGACAGGGGGAGGAGAGGAGGGGGGTGTGTGTGTGTGTGTGTGTGTGGGGGGGGGGGGGATGAAGGAGGGTAACATAACACTTAATGACTTCAAAATCTGCTATCACAAAAAAAATCTGATTGATTTTCACTTTCTTTTAGAATGCAGTAACTCAAAGCATGGGCTTTCAAAATGTTTTCAATCAAGTTGTTGAATCAAATTCACACATTTGTATTTTTTCCAAGTGAAATATTTTTTCTCTTAAAGAATCACTGGAACAAAAAAAAGAGGTAATATATGGAAACACCAATTGCTCATATAGTTAATATACTGTCCCACATTAAAGGAGACAAGACTGATAGTGCCTGATGACTTTCGTGTCTCTCCATCCCACTACACACATGTTACAGCCTCTCACTGACATACACATTCATCAGCAGCAGTCAAGGAGTTAACCAGCCATCTCAGTGATCCAACCAGCCCACCTGTCTGAACTGCAGGAAGTAGTATGGGTCATCCTCCAAAATCAGCAGGTCGTATTTGCGTGCAATGTCGTAGATCTCCTTCTTTTCTGTCCAGAGTCAGCTGGGCCCCTGTGGGATTACCGCCATTTGGGATCATGTACAGCAGTTTGGGAATGGCACTGTTCTCTTTTTGGGCATCGCTCGGCTGCCATTGGGAGAGCACTTGGGAGAGGTGGGAAGGGTCTAGTCCGTCTTTGTCACTCCGTACGCCCAGGATCTTGGGTCGCATTGGTTTGACCTGAGGACAGGTTGGTTACATGCTACAGAAGACTGCGACAGCAGATAGAATGGTTAAGCACCCTTCCTCTTTGTTCCTCTCGCAACCACACATGCATGCAAACACATACATACACAATCACTCACACATTCATGGCATGCAAACACATACACACACAACCACTCACACATTCATGGCATGCAAACACATACACACACACAATCACTCAAACATTCATGGCAGTGAAAACCAATACATCCACCCAAAATGGCAGGAAAAAAGTGCACGTGCATACACACACACACACACGAACACACTCACGCACACATACACTCTCTCTCATTTTTTGATTTTTGATTTTTGTCATTCAAATTTTTTCCCCAAATGCCAAGTGTGACTCACAGCTGACAAGACACCGGCGTAGGTTGGGAATTCCATGAGCACATTGTGCCTACTTCCACACAAGCTTCCATAGTCTGAAAAAGCAACAACACACAAACGACACTCAGAATGGGCAGATGAAAGGCCCTATGCTACCAGATGGCATTCCAGAAACTGATCAACAATGAATTCATTAACCAGCTCATCAGCATTGGGCTTTAATCTGGCATGTTAACAGAGAAACTGCTGATTGGGGTGGTGGGGTCTTTCTTCTTTCTTTTGTTTTTTTGCCTCCCTGGGGGGGGGGGGGGGGGGGGGGGGGGCTGACAGATTTAGACAAACTTTGCGCGTTAAAGCAAAATGTCACGTGTTTCCGAAGTGGAACAGGACATCAATTTTGAAGCACCCAAGACCTGACCAACATGCTGGGTTCTTGTGCAGGTCAAACATCTGTGAAGTCTTGACCATGTGACTCTCTTCTCAAATCTGTTCTTTTCAGCTGTGAACAGTGAGCACTGTGGTCTGATTTGTTCAGTCATCTAGGTGTGAACCTCACACTGTGATCTGATCTAGCTGTGAACACTGCACAGTGTGTTCTTTAGTCATCTAGCAGTGAACCTCACACTGTGGTCTCATCTAGCTGTGAACCCTGCACCCTGTGTTCTTTAGTCATCTAGCAGAGAACCCTGCACCCTGTGTTCTTTAGTCATCTAGCTGTGAACCCTGCACCCTGTGTTCTTCAGTCATCTAGCAGAGAACCCTGCACCCTGTGTTCTTTAGTCATCTAGCTGCGAACCCTGCACCCTGTGTTCTTTAGTCATCTAGCAGTGAACCCAGCACCCTGTGTTCTTTCGTCATCTAGCTGTGAACATTGCACCCTGTGTTCTTTAGTCATCTAGCAGAGAACCCTGCACACTGTGTTCTTTAGTCGTCTAGCTGTGAACATTGCACCCTGTGTTCTTTAGTCATCTAGCTGTGAACCCTGCACCCTGTGTGTTTTAGTCATCTAGCTGTGAACCCTGCACCCTGTGTTCTTTAGTCATCTAGCTGTGAACCCTGCACCCTGTGTTCTTTAGTCATCTAGCTGTGAACCCTGCACCCTGTGTTCTTTAGTCATCTAGCTGTGAACCCTGCACCCTGTGTTCTTTCGTCATCTAGCTGTGAACATTGCACCCTGTGTTCTTTCGTCATCTAGCTGTGAACATTGCACACTGTGTTCTTTAGTCATCTAGCTATGAACATTGCACACTGACACTGTGTTCTTTAATCATCTAGCTGTGAACCCTGCACCCTGTGTTCTTTAGTCATCTAGCTGTGAACCCTGCACCCTGTGTTCTTTAGTCATCTAGCTGTGAACCTTGCACCCTGTGTTCTTTCAAAAAGTCATCTAGCTGTGAACCCTGCATATTGTGTTCTTTAGGCGTCTAGCTGTGAACTCTGCACACTGTGTTCTTTAGTCATCTACCTGTGAACCCTGCATATTGTGTTCTTTAGTCATCTAGCTGTGAACTCTGCACCCTGTGTTCTTTAGTCATCTGGCTGTGAACCCTGCATACTGTGTTCTTTAGTCATCTAGCTGTGAACCCAGCACCCTGTGTTCTTTAGTCATCTAGCTGTGAACCCTGCACC
This sequence comes from Conus betulinus, assembly GCA_016801955.1. Taxonomy (NCBI): domain Eukaryota; kingdom Metazoa; phylum Mollusca; class Gastropoda; order Neogastropoda; family Conidae; genus Conus; species Conus betulinus. The sequence goes on along the minus strand of JADBJO010000041.1, from coordinate 1,340,235 downwards.
CTGTGTTCTTTAGTCACCTGGCTGTGAACTCTCCACACTGTGTTCTTTAGTCATCTGGCTGTGAACCCTGCACCCTGTGTTCTTTATCATCTAGCTGTGAACCCTGCACCCTGTGTTCTTTAGTCATCTAGCTGTGAACTCTGCACACTGTGTTCTGTAGTCATCTAGCTGTGAACATTGCACCCTGTGTTCTTTAAGAAAAAGTCATCTAGCAGTGAATCCTGCACACTGTGTTCTTTAGTCATCTAGCTATGAACATTGCACACTGTGTTCTTTAGTCATCTAGCTATGAACCTTGCACACCGTGTTCTTTCAAAAAGTCATCTAGCTGTGAACCCTGCAGATCGTCTTCTTTAGTCGTCTAGCTGTGAACTCTGCACACTGTGTTCTTTAGTCATCTAGCTGTGAACCCTGCACACTGTGTTCTTTAGTCATCTAGCTGTGAACCCTGCACACTGTGTTTTTTTAAGTCATCTAGCAATGAACACTGCACACTGTGTTTCTTTAGTCATCTAGCTATGGACATTGCACACTGTGTTCTTTAGTCATCTAGCTGTGAACCCTGCACCCTGTGTTCTTTAGTCATCTAGCTGTGAACCCTGAACACTATGTGTTCTTTAGTCACCTAGCTATGAACATTGCACACAGTGTTCTTTAAGAAAAAAAGATAATCTAGCTATGAAGCCTGAATGCTGTTCTGATATATTCAGCCATTTAAATGTGAACCCTGCGCACTGTGTTCTGATGTATTCAGCCATCTTGATGTGAACCCTGCGCACTGTGTTCTGATGTATTCAGCTATCTTGATGTGAACCCTGCGCACTGTGTTCTGATGTATTCAGCCATCTTGATGTGAACCCTGCGCACTGTGTTCTGATGTATTCAGCCATCTTGATGTGAACCCTGCGCACTGTGTTCTGATGTATTCAGCCATCTTGATGTGAACCCTGTGCACTGTGTTCTGATGTATTCAGCTATCTTGATGTGAACCCTGCGCACTGTGTTCTGATGTATTCAGCCATCTTGATTTGAACCCTGCGCACTGTGTTCTGATGTATTCAGCCATCTTGATGTGAGCCCTGTGCACTGTGTTCTGATGTATTCAGCCATTTAGATGTGAGCCATGTGCACTACATTCTCATGCATTTAGTCCTGTGACTCTGAACCGTGTACACTGTGCTCTAATGGCCAAACAGAAATGGAGTAGCATATAAGAGCTGGTCCTACTCGATGCAACTGAAACTAAAACTGAAATTCCTGAAGCACAAAAACACATCTCAAATTATATCTTGAGGTGGGAATAAAAATTGTTTTGAAGGAAGGGAAAGATGGGTGTAGATGGTACAGGCAGTCTGCTTTGTAACATTTCCTAGCCAGGATTTTGGAGAGTGAAAAATCTTTCAATCTACTTCATGTCTAAACACTGTCTCACACACACACACACACACACACACACACACACACACACACACACACACACACACACACACACACAGAGTTCAAATAATATCCTGCTCTAGGAAAGGAATGGAGCTCACAGCCATAGGAGTACTGAACTAAAACAAGGGTTAACTAAACCTTACTTGACCATAACTTGTACAGTCAACAAATTTTGGCACAGTTAATGACCACATGGACATTGTTCAACAGAACTGCTTACTTGTGATCTCCAGAAGATCAAACTG